>NW_004624767.1:18788106-18861115 GCF_000247695.1 Heterocephalus glaber | reverse complement strand
GCTCTCTCTCTCTCTCTCTTTTCTTCCCCTAAACCCTAGCTTTTACAATCACCCTCACCCAAACACCAGGGCAGCTGAGGACCTCAGGGTCTAACAGCCTCTGCACCCTGCGAGATCAGGGGGACAGCCCACCTCACATGGGGACAGCACCTGATGAGCACAGGCGTGTAGAGCAGGGCAGCGATGGGCGTCACGTTGATGCCCATCAGCATCTTGCTGTCGATGTCGGGCAGCCCCATGTTGCCGTACTTCACCTCACGGTAGGTCTCATCGTAGTGCAGGATCAGCTGCATCTGCAGGAGGCCTGGGGACAGGGAGCGATATGGAGGAAGCAGCCTAGGTCGGGGCAACCAAGCCGAGGGTCAGTGCAAGCCTTGCAGGGAGCTCCCCATTCCAACGCGGGTAAGGACGGGGTGGGGGCTAGGACGTGCCCCAACCCCGCCACAAGAACACGGTGGTTGGGACGTGGGTCACTGGTCAGCAGAACCACACACACACACACACACACACACACACACACACACACACACACACTCACTTGGGGCCGCCGCAGCTACCAGGACGGCCGACAGGGAAGTGAAAGGGGAAGGAGGGCGGGCGGCCGGTCCCAAGTTTCTCTTTCCCGCCCTGAGTCCGGGAGGGCTGGGGACAGCCAGGGGCCCTTGCCGCGCGCCCCCTGCTCGCGCGTACCCAGGTAGACGCCGTAGGTGAGCGTGCCGCCCGCGCTGGCCGCCAGCACGTTCTTGAGCACAATGAGGCGCTTGCGGCGGTAGTAGCGGCGCTCCTCCTCCTCCTCGTTGTAGTTGGGGTACGCGCCCACCAGCTCGTCCAGCTGCGGGACAGCATGCGCTCGCATCTGGCTCGCCAGCCCCGCGCCCAGCGGGGTCACCCCAGCCCCTCGCCACCCTCGTGCGCTCCCAGTCCCCGCTCACCGGGGCCTCGGGCCCGTCAGGGACCCCGAGCCCGTCCTCGTCGCCCTGCGGCCCTGCGGCCCCTGCCACCGGGTAGAGCGGTGGTTTCGCCTCCATGGCCAGACCCTGACGGAGACTCAGACTCTAGTTGCCGGGCGCCCCTGCAGCGGGCCTGGCACTTCCTTCCCACGCTGGGGACCGTCCCGCCCCATTCCGCCCAGCCCCGCCTCCCCTCCTGTTGCCCCCCCCCCCCGCTAGTGAGCGAACCCAAGTGTCCGTGTGGCCCAGGACTCAGACTCCTGAAGTGAGATGTGAATTCAAATCCCTGGTTAGTCACTTCTGGGCTCTTCTCCATGCCTCAGTCTCCTCACCCATAAAATGGGAACACTCGGCGCTGCTAGAGTTAATATAAAGCTTACTTAGAGAAACCATGCACATCCGGAGCTCATCTGACTGTGGTGGCCAGGTCATCCCAACCCCACCTCAGAGGGCAGGATTTGTGTGGCACCTGCTGGACAGCATCTCCCTCCACAGCTCAGCATCCTGCACCCAGGATCCCTCCTCCTCTGAAAATGGGAGCTTGGGGAGGCTACCAGGAGGTTGAGTGTGTGGCCGTTTTGGACTACTGGGCTGATTCTACCATCCTGCAGAGAGTCTAGCGCCTCCAGCATGCCTCCAGCATGCTCCTTGGGTCCAAGAGGCACCCATCCTGTGGCAGTGGACACTCCAAACCTCTAGCATAGTCCAGGAGGCTGGAACTGATACAGGATATGATATAGGAGATAAAATATGAAAATATATCCCCCAACCTGTTAGATCTGATACTTTAAGCTCATGATCTCTAAAAATCAAAGAATGAATTCTCGGAATAACAGACATTAAGAGTAGGAACAGTAGATGTTTATTGAGAGGCTAGCTCCCGAGAGGCAGGAGGGGTCCCAAATGGGTAGCCGGAGGACTCCACTTTACAGGGAAGTTTTATAGAGCAAAACCCACGTGGGTACAATGTGGATTTCAGCTATAATGAATAAAGTTATAAGCATAGTCACTTAGAAACTAGTGATCCAATTGGGAAACAAGTCATGTAACAAGTGTGCAAAGAACAAAGACTTCTTCTAGTAAATGATGGATCCAGAGGTCTTTGGTCACCCACTGGGGGTGACGGATGTCTATCCAGACCATTAGGCCCGGTGTTTGTCTAGGAAGTATATAGGCCTAGTCATCTCGTCTTTATCTTGAGGCCTGGTCTCTAACAGATACATCTCTGGCCACAGTTGTATTGTGTTTCACCTTTGTCCTGGCTCTCTTGAGGGCCTAATCCTATTTGACTGCCTGTAATATTTCTATCTAACTTATCTGTCCATAATAGAACCCCTGGAAAGTCCTTGAAAGGATCTAGAAAATATCCAGCACCCCACTTTCTTCTTCCTGCAGCTCCAGGGGAGCCTCTTTCCCCACACACTATTTCCCTTCTGGATTCCTGTGGCCAGGTGTTCCCACAGCTGACAGCTCCCTTGGTCCCCTCATTCAGAGGAGTCAGGTAAGTGCTTATAAATGTGACTGGATGGATGGACAAGCGAACAAATAACAAATACCTCTCCCCAGAAGGGTCGCCAGGAAATCTGGGGGCTGGAGGGATGGAGAGTATGACTTTGCAGTGGCTTCAGGCTTTGAGTCAGTGGCACTGTCTCCAGGCCACCCTCAGGTACAGCTGTGGGTAAAAGAGACAGGTGTATTGGGCAAGTAGGTGCCTAGAAGTGAGAGCTGCACAGGGGACAGGAGAGGGCAGAGCCGGGCATGCAGGGCAAGGAGGAGCAGGAGAAGATGGCTGCAGTCGGCGCTTGGAGGCTGTGATGGCTGACTGTGTCAGCTTGAGTAAGAGAAGCTCAGTTAAATTGGCTCAGCAATTCTCCACTTAGGGTGCGGAAGACCCA
The DNA here is from genome assembly GCF_000247695.1 of Heterocephalus glaber. Next base: position 18,858,270 of record NW_004624767.1, on the reverse strand, counting down.
TCCTAGAGTGCTTGTCACCTGGATGTATTAAGGGGAAATGAAGAAGGATGGGTCTGCTTCTGTTTCTGTAGAGGACTCCGGTCTTCACCTTCACCTTGGACGTCGTCTCCTGGCTTCCATTGCAGACTCTTCAGCTTCCAGTGCAGATCTTTCAGCCTTCCAGTGTAGGCTTTTCAGCCTTCCACTGCAGACCCATGGGCCTCCTGATAGGGACTCAAATGGGACGTTGCAATGAGCTCCAGACCTTCAACTGAATCCTTTGGTCTCCAGTGTGCAGACAGACCCTCTGCACTCTGCCTCATCTGATTCTGTGGATGACACTGTAAGGCAATTTTGTAAATTCTTTTTTTTTTTTGGTTCCGGGGATTGAACTCAGGTCCTTGCTCTTGCGAGGCAGGCGGTGGAACCACTGAGCTACATCCCCAGCCCCCCTTGTAAATTCTTATATACTTGTTTTCTTGTTTTTGTTTTTGTTTTTTTCAGTACCAGGAATCAAACTCAGGACCTTGCACTTGCCAGGCAGGCACGGCACTGCTGAGCTAAATCCTCACCCCAAATTCTTATATACTTGTATATCTTGTATTATATCTGTTTCTCCAGTAAACACTGACTGATACAGAGGCCATAGTCAGAGAGTAGACATGGGTTCATTACTGGGGGCTATGACCAAGTCCAGGGTGTGGTCATAGAAGACCTGGAAGTAAGTAGCCATAAGGCTGGGAAAGGGTAAACTTTGAATACCCAGGAGAATTCCTTCCTATAGAATTCAAGGAGCAGTGTATGGCCAGGAGGCAGAAATGGCCGGCAGAGGGGAAGAGCAAGGTCGAAGTAAGTGGCCTTGATATAGATAATATAGTTAGGGCCGGGGATTTAGCTCAGTGGTGCTGCTGCCTGCCTCGAAATTGCAAGGTCCCAAGTTCAATCACCATACCAAAGGGAAAGAAAAAAAAATACATACACACACACACACACACACACACACACATATATATATATGTGTATGTGTGTATATATATATATATGTGTGTGTGTGTGTGTGTGTGTTATATTTTAGGGCTACTGGGATTCTCCCCTCCACTCCTTGCTGGACCACTCCCCTCTACTCACCTGAACCTGAGCAATGCCCCAGGCCCAACCCATGTGTCCCTTGTCCTGAGGCTTACTACACGGAGGCAGAGATTTAAAAAAAAAAAAAAAAAGCAAAGACTCCCAATCCTGCCCCAGAAAATTCCAAACCAGGATGGTTGTGCACCACTGACCTACAGTAACCTTTCTTCACCTGGAGCTCATTAAAGGTTCATGCATATCAACTACACCTCGAACATCCAATTATAACACACAAGCCTGCTCACTCTAAGTGTACAATCACCTTAATAAACTTTGCTGCTCTTTCCTTACTGTTGCATGCCGCTTCCAATTCTCTGTTCATCACATGAGCACAAGAACCTAGGAACCTGTCCCAGATCCCACCACCCATGGTAACATTTTGGCAACCCAGCCAGGAAGTAAGGCCCCTTTGGGGGAGATTTTATATTTCTTCTCTTCTCCTTGGGAGGTGTGGCCCCTGAATGGCTGCCTAAAGTATAACACCATATTCCAATTAGACCTTATTTTAAAAAAGAGATAGGGAAAATGGGTGGAGGTGCCTTGTTCAAGCTTTCATGGCCCTCTACCAAAAGCCTGATCTTTGCCAAGACTGTCATAGAAGTAATCCCTCTTTGGGAACTGACACTGCTGAGGACTTCGTCTTGTTAGCCCCTCCTCCTGATAGGCAACCTCTTTACCAACCTGCACCAGCAGTGCCCCTAGGCCTAGGAGATAAAGACAAGCCCACCCCATACTACATCCAGGTCTGTCTACCATAAGACTCAGGGAACTCAACATCTAAGAGTGCCACCATACTACCCCATGAAGAAGTGGCAGGTGCAGAGGGTACCATCCAAGTTCAAGTCCCTTTTTCAGTCATAGACATCCAGTGATTCAGAGAGTAAATTCTCTGAGGACACTGAAAAGTTTGCTAACAAATCCATACCCTGACAATGGCTTTTGATCTGACCTGGTAAAATGTCCAGTTCATCTTGGTTTCTTGTTGCACAGCAATGAAAAGAGAAAGAGAATCATAATAGTAGTAAGACAGGCCAATGATGAGGTCATTGAAGCCTCACCCAGTGACAGTCAACTGATACATTATTTGGGCCCCAAGAAGGGCTTGGGTAGGATTATAACACTGAGAGCAGAAAAACCAAACAGAGATCAAACCTCCAGGCCATCTTAGCGGGTACCCACAAGGGCATGCCCAAGCCTTTAAATTATAAGTTCAAAACTATCAGTCAGGGCTGTCATGAAAATCCAGCAGCTTTCCAATACTGGCTTGAAGAGGTACTCTGTAAATATACTAATTTAAACCTGGAGTCTAGAGAGGGCCAAATTATCTTGGGCCACTATTTTATTAGCCAGTTGGGTCCAGACATTAGGAGGAAGCTCCAAAAACTCCAACAGAGCCCACAAGCTGGGATAAGTCAGTTGGTTGATGTGGCTTGCATGGTCTTTAACAACTGTGGTGTAGGAGAAAAGGCAGACTAAAGCCATGCTGGCTTTTATGGATAAGGCTCCTGATAGAGCCTTTGGCAACAAGGGGAGCCCAGATAACTCAAAGGGTGATGGAGGCAAATCTGGGTGATTCAAGTGCAAACAACTGAGGCATTGGCAAAGGTGTGCCCTCAAAAGCCACTGAGTCCTTGCCAAGCCTGTCAGAATACAGATGAGGACCCTTGGTGCTGAAGGAGAAAGTGCCCTAATTCCCAGAAGTGGATGAGGCCATCTATCACCGTGGTGGCTAGAGAAAAATGCCCAGACAGTGACTGAGAGTGCCTGAGGTGGCCTGTGTCCTTGTCCCCCTGCACAAGGACATCCCCATCACTTTGCAGGAGCCTCAGGTAACTCTGGATATAATGAGTAAACAAATTACATTCCAGATACTGTGTTGTATCACTCAATTCTCATCTCTTATTGGGGCAAATTGTCTTCCTGTTCCTCAGTTCTTGTTGGCCTGAAGGGGTTAGTCAGTTTTCTTTACCCCTACTCTGAATTGCTGATTGTGAGATTTCCTTTTCCAAGTGACCTTTGAGGTAATACTAAAGTGCCCCACACCATTAATTGGAATAGATATACTCTTCCTGCTCAGGGACACTCTGTCACTCAAACCTCTGGCAACCTGTATGCTAGTTGCCTGTATGCTAGTTGCCTGTATGCTAGTTGACCTGGCCAACCTGGCCCCATTAGGCCCAATTCCCTTGCTAGGAGTTGATCCTCAAGCATGGTACAATGACACCTTGGGGCAGGCTGTCAAGGCCACCTCAGTAATCTATACCCTCACAAAAGGCCAACATCCCCTCAAAAGAGAGGTCAGGGTGGGACTAAAGCCCATTATTGATAAATTTTTGGCTATGGGGTTACTGGTGCCATGCCAGTCCCCATGCAACACACCAATTTTACCAATAATCAAGCCATTAGGAGACTATCTTCTAGTACAGGATCTCAGAAACATCACTGAGGCAGTGGTGTCTACTCATCCCCTAGTGGCAGACCCATACACCCTCACTGCACAGATCCCAGGAGGTGCTAATTGGTTCTCTGTCCTTGATCTCAAGGACACCTTCTTTTCTATTCCTATGGACCTTAGTTCCCAATACATTTTTGCCTTTGAATTGGAAAATCCCCAAATTAGGCTCCACCAATGGTATACATAAACTGTCTTGCCTCAGGAGTTTATAGATAGCACCTACCTATTTGCATAAGCCTTGGCCCAAGACCTTAGGGACCTAAAACTTAAAAAGGGAGGCCTATTACAGTATGTAGGTGACCTCTTCATTTGCAGCCCTATCAAGGAGTTATCTGATCAAAACACCATTACAGCTTTTAATCTTTTTTTGTTTTGTTTTGTTTTGTTTTGTTTTGTTTTGTTGAGGCAGGATCTCCCTTTGTAGTTCAGACTGGCCCTGAACTCACTATGTAGCCCAGGCTGCCCTCAAACTTGAGGTGATCCTCCTGCCTCAGCCTCCCAAGTACTGGGATTACAGGCATGCACCACCACACCCAGCTCTATAACTTTCAATCTTTTAGTGAAGAGGGATTACAAGGTGTCCCAACATAAGGCCCAGGTTTCTCAACAAAAAGTGACCTGCCTGGGATGTGGGGACAGAGACAAATGTTTTAACATGGGGACAGAGACAAATGTCCTCAAGGAAAACAGACGGTTTGCCAACTGAGTCCTCTGGAGTTTAAACAACAACTGAGGGCTTTCTTGGGAATGGCTGGCACATATAGAATTCCCCATTTAGGAGTAATAGTCAAACCTTTATATAAGGCAACTAGGGGACCAAAAAAAAGCCCTTGGAATGAAACCCAGTCACTCAGAGATACTTCCAGGCTCTAAAACAGGCCCTGATACAAGTCCCAGCATTAGGAACCTCAGACCTAATGAAACCCCTTTTTTTAAATTCATAGCTGAGAAGCAGGAAGTAGCCACTGGGATATTATCGCCATGTCTGTGTCCAGAAACTCAGCTGGTGGCCTACTTTCCCAAATGACTAGCTGTGGTGTTATAAGTTGGGCCAGCTGCCTATAAGCAATAGCTGCTACAGCATTCTTAGTCCAGGGAGCCTCTAAGATAATATTGGGACAAAAGCTCTCAGTTCTAAACCCACACTGAATTAAGGCCCTGTTAGAGCTCAAAGGTCATTTATGGATGATTGGAAAAAGGCTCACTGTTGGGAGCAATTCTACATAATTTGGGGAAAACTCATTTCATAATTAAATTATGATTAGGCCTAGCTTTCCTGCCTAGAGGCCAGCTATGGCATCTTAAAACATAACTCCATTTTTGCCTCCAGTCACAGCTAAAACCTCAATGTTGTTGTGATGCTGTGATGCTCCAGGGCAGGATTGCACCAGCTGAAAACATCCTGGGGAGGAACAAAATCTTCATCTACATAAATTCCTCACTATTCTAGGATTATGGCCCTTACAGCCCTCTGAGTCATTTGTTGCATTTGTTACTCCAGGTGTACCAAATAAAGGTGTGGCAAGCTCTAGGTCTTTCATCTTTGCTGCCCAGAGCAGCATTGATCAGACCCAAAGCTCAGCTTCATCTCTAAGTCTCATTTCTGTCTATATTAATTAATTCTCCTTATGCTGTCATGGCTCAGAGGAGACTAGGAGTAGAGGTTTAGTAATGTCCACTTTCCCTGTTCCCTATAGCTCATTAAATACCAAGCCACCTTATCAAAAACCTAGACATCACTCCTCAGTCTTGCACAGTTCTAAACCTGGCTACCCTCCTCCCAACTAACCAACAAGTAAAACATGAGTGTGAACAAACCATCACCCAGAATTATGTCAGCTGCCTCAATCTGAGGGACCAGCCATTGATAGGGACAGCAAGCATATGGTTCATTGATGGTAACAGTTTTGCCAAGGATGGTATTAGAAGGGCAAGGTAAGCCACTGTCAGCATAACTCAGGTCATTGAAGCAAGAGGACTCTCTTCTGGGGCCTCCATCCAAAAGGTAAAATGATTGCCCTCACTTGAGCTCTTTCTTCAACTTGCCCAGGGCGAGAGGGTCAAAATATATATATAAATGAAGATAGATAGATAGAGAGACAGACAGATACAGACTCCAAGTATGCCTTTCTGATCTTACATGCACATGCTTCCATCTGGAAAAAAAGGGGATTTTACTAATCACCAGTCACCCATAAAAGATGGATGAAAGAGCCTCAACTTCTTTGAGGCAGTAAATCTTCCAAGCAAAGTAGCAGTTGTCCATTTCCAGGGACATCAAGCCTCCTTAGACCCTGTCTCCTGGAATAATTCAAAGGTAGATTTGGCTGCCAAACAAGTTGCCCACCAAAATAACCCCAGGCCATCAATAACTCTCCGTGGTCCCATTTCAAGATCTTGATTTGGAGCCAGGCTACTTTTTTGGGGGAGATACTGGAGATCAAACTCGGGTCCTTGAGCTTGCCCAGCAGGCTGCGAAACCACTGAGCTAAATTCCCAGCCCTGGAGCCAGGCTACTTTAACAGAAGATCCTCAAATGATTCATAATAAAGGAAGAGTCCAAAAGGGCCAAACATGTATCATGTACAGTACAAATTCCATATGATGAAAATGATCATTATGTATATTTAAAGTTATACCAATAAACTTAATTAATTTTTTTAATAAGGGTCAATGGTGGTATGTGGGACTCTGACTGTTCTTGACACAATAATCACAGTAAAAAGTCATTAAATCCTAGCCAGGTGTGGTGGCACATGCTTGTAATCTTGTCAGCCTGAGGCAAAAGAATTGCCATGAGTTTGAGGCCAGCCTAGGCTAAACAGTGTACACAGCTTGAACTACATAGTAAGACTCTGTCTTTTAAAAAAGTCATTAAAAGGGCCAGAGATTTAGCTCAGTGATTCCGCTACCTGCTTTGCAAGTGCAATGACCCAAGTTCTATCCCCAGTAACCCCCCCCCCAAAAAAAATCACTAATGCCTTCCACCTACTGCCCCTATAGCACATAGGCTCTTTATAGGGCCTGAAGTCCATAACATTGTAACTCAGATCTGTAAAGCATGTTCTGTCTATGCCCTTCATAATCCACAAATCCACCCATCCCTACTGTCTAATGCAACAGTGAAGGACCTCCACTGGGGAGATTGGAAGTAGATTTCACCTACATCCCTCCATGTAAGAGTACTTTTACTGGCTGAATAGAGGCTTTCGTTACCAGGTCAGATGAGCCTTGGAGGTGGTAAAAGTCCTTCTTAAGGAAGTGATCCTTAGGTTTGGACTGCCTGGGTCCACCCAGAGTGATAGTGGGCCCTTCTTCACATCCCAAATTACACAGGGAGTTGCCAAGGCCCTGAGAATTAAGTACCATCTCCCGCTGTGTGAGACCCCTGTCCTCTGAAAAGGTTAAATGAGCCAACCAAACCCTCAAGCAGACCTTAGCCAAGCTGTGTCCAAAAACCCACCATAGGTGGCTAGATCTCCTCCCAACTGCCTTAATGAGGCTTTGAGCTGCCCCCACATCCAAACTTAATCTCTGCCCATCTGAGATACTTTTTGGGAGACCCTTCTTGACATCTGACCTGCTCAGTGACACCAAGACTTCCCAGCTCCTCCAACTTGTCACCCACTTGGGAATCTTACAACAGGGCCTTCAGTAATATGAAAGCAAGATTCCCTGGGCTGAGGATTTAGCTCAGTGGTTCCAGCAACTGTCTCACAAGCACAAGGTCCCAAGTTCAATCCCTGGTCCAAAAAAAAAAAAAGATTCCTTCACTCCCAGGATATAACAATTGTCAACTCAAGGTCTACCCTGGTAACCAGGTTCTAATCATGACCTGGAAAGAGTGTGGGCCCCAGGACCAACTCACCCCCAAACGGAAAGGCCTTTATACAACCCTCTTAACCACATCCTCTACCATCAAGGTACAGGGAGTAGATGGGTGGAGTTGGACATCTCTCCAGGGTAAAACCCAGAAAAGCACTAGAAAATGAAGAAGAGAGATCACAAACCTCATACATCTGCAAAGTAGTGGCCTCAATTTCCTTTAAAAAAAATTCCACTAACCTTCTAAGTCAGATAAGTTTACTCCTTTTAAAAAGGCCTATCCAGGGCTTCTCTGTGCATAACTAGTTTTTTGAAGCCTGTTTTCTCTTTCTTGCTATGACTTACCCTTGAGATACTCAGGCCAAATTATAAATTACCTCTCTTGGTTTGTTCTTGTTCTTCTTTGGCCTCAGATCCTCTTTGGTGGCTCAAGGATTGCCTCTGGGGGAGAAGATGAGCAGTGATTACCTACACAAAACCTTGAATCTGACCCATCTTTCTCTCTCTCTTTTTTTTTTTTTTTTGATACGGGGAATCAAACTTGGAACCTTGCACTTGCGAGATAGGTGGTGGCACTACTGAGCTAGGTCCCCGACCACTGACCCATCTCTTATTGAATTCTAGTAACCTCAACTTGGCCAAGGACTACTGGCTGTGTCTTTCCCCATCTTCCAGCCAATATACTGCTGTGCCCATCCCAGCTCAACTCTGGGCTACTGGAAAGATGATCTACCACCCCAAATATCTCTTTCAGTGAATGTCCTTAGACAGCCTATATGATTTTCAAGTTAATGAAATCACCAAGGTAACCTCAATGGAGAGGACTGCTACTCTCCTCAGATCCTCTCAAAGTAATTTTATTCAAGTTTCTTCCACAAAACTACCCATTGGGGGCCCAATATCCATTCATATGTTGCTTAAGTTCCAGGTGCCCCCACATATAAAAAGGACTCAAGGGATTTAGCTCAGTGGTCCTTCCTCCTGCTTTGCAAGCACAAGAACCTGAGTTCAATCCCCAGTACCAAAAAAAAAGGACTCAAGACCAAGGCCAGAGTCAAGATTTGAGCACATTAAAAGACTTTCTTTGCAAACAAATCCTAAAGATAAAGTCTTCACTAGACCATGCTGGTATCCAGGCAAATCAACCCACATCCTTTAAAAACCTGGTGTACTTCTCATAAAAGCCATCTCCAGACATATCAGGATTGAAAAATAGGGTGTCAGGATATTGCCAAGGAAGATCCTCTAACTGTGTTTCTATATTCTCATGGGAAGACTGCTCTCAGCCCACAGCAAGTGACTGTCTGTGGGTGCATGATTATAAAAACTTGACCAAATGAGTGTTTGTAAATATCAAAAAAATTTTATACACTGGGAAAGTAAAACTAGTGGAGCTACTACAGACATTTCTCATGGGCCCTTTCAGCTCATATGCCCAGAGCTACATTGTCAGGGACTTTATCTGTCTGGGAAAATAAAAACAATCCGCTCACCCATACGTTTATCATTAAAAATAATTTCTGTCTTAAGACTCAGTGACTTTCCTTCCTCTGTGGCAGTACCTCTTATTTCAGTCTTCCATCAAACTGGACAGGAACATGCACCTGCATTTATCTGGCCCCAAAGCACCTAGTAGCCATCTCTTCCAGTTCCTTTAGTTATCAAGACAAAAACCAAGTGAGCCAAGAACTCATTCCTCTCCTAGAGGGTCTGGGTACAACTTGAATGGGCACTGGAGTAGGAGGACATCTCTCTCCTTACCAAAAATTATCTAAGGACCTGACACACAGCCTAGTCCAAATCTTCCAGAGCATTGTCATCCCCCAAATCCAATAGATTCACTGGCAGCATTGGCTCTACAAAACCATGGGGGACTAGACCACCTGACTACTGAGAAAGGAAGATTATGTCTGTTTCTAGAAAAAAAATGTTGTTTCTTTGTCAATCCGTCTAAAATAGTGAAAGACACAGCATGAAAGCTAGCTGACTGTGTTGTTAAGATCCACCAGGAACTAACTAGCTGAGTCATGGGGATGCTGGTCAAAATCTGGAATTGGGCACCTCGCTTATTTCCCTTGATGGGGCCTTTGTTAATGCTTCTCACAGTCTTACTATTTGGACCATCCATACTTAATCTCTTAATTGAACTTGTTTCTTCTTATTAAACACCTGATGATGATTTGAGCCAAGGACCAAAAACCCACCTTCATATAGAGCTCAACAACAAATCCGTGGAAGAAGAATATGGTTTCCTTAGCTTCCTAGATCAGTTATGGTGAGAATTCTGGGATCTCTCATAGGTAGGGTCAATTTCCCTACTCAGGACAAAGTAGCTATAAGAGATAGACATTCCAATTACTTGTGGGTTGCTGGATTTCTGCTTCTACCTGGATGGCGGGCTGCCTGGGTCCCAGTGCTGCTTTGCTTAATTAAGCTGCTAAATTTAACTTATTAACATACTTTTATGATGGAGAGCTGTCACTTGCCTCAGTTCTGTGGGCCATGACTTTCAGATGGAGTCCCAAGGCACTGAAGTTCCACGTAGACTTATGTCAGTATCCTCCTGCACCAGAAAGGACATGGATGGCCATTTTCCCAAACTTCCTCCCTGGGTGTCTGCTCACCCTTAGGCTCCTGCAGCTGCCTACACTGGATGCAGCTCCCTTTGAAGTCCTTGGACCTCTGGAGTCCATCCTGGTCTTAGTGGGTGAAGACTCTGATCTGCCCTGTTATCTTTCACCAAATGTGAGTGCTGAGCACATGGAACTTTGGTGACTCTGGAACACATTCTTGCTGACTGTGTTGGTGCACCAGGATGGGCAAGAACAAGAGGGAGAGCAGATGCCTGAGTACCAGGGAAGGGTGACACTGGTCACAGACAACATCACTCCGGGACGTGCAGTGCTGAGGATACATGGGCCTTTGATGAAGGGGTATATGGGTGCTCATTCAGAGACAACCAGGCCCATGGAGAAGCCTTTCTGCTGCTAAGAGTAGCAGTCCTGGGCTCTGACTCTCACATCAATATGGAAGTTCAGGAAAGTGGAGCTGTCCACTTGGAGTGCAACTCTGTGGAGTGGTAGGAGTGGTACCTAGAGCCATAGGTGCAGCGGAGAACTCCCACATGGAAGAAGTTTCTGTCCAGGACTGAGTCCAGGAATCCTGACCAAGAAGGCCTTTTCACCGTGGCAGCTTCAGTGATCATCAGAGACACCTCCCTGGAGAATGTGCCCTGCTGCATCTACAATCTGCTCCTTGGCCAGCAGAAGGAAGTAGGGATTTTCATATCGGCTCCCTCTTCCCCAATTTGGAGTTTCTCAAAGGTTGCAGTATTTATGGGAGTTATTGGGATATTTATCATTTGGCAACTATACAGAAAATGTGTAAAGAAAGAGAGAAAGGATGAAATTAGTCCCACAGAATGGAAACTGGCTCGATCATATGCAATTGATGTGACCCTGGATCCAGGCACGGCCTACCCCCACTTCTTCTGTCCAAGAATTTAAAATCTGTGCGACTAGAAGATTCTCATCATAATCTACCTTGAAAATCCAAAGAGATTTGACTCCTGGCCCTGTGTGTTAGACAAGAAGCCCTTCACCTCAGGAAGACACTACTGGGAGGTGGAGGTGGGAGACTGATGTGATGAAGTAATGTGATGTGATGATGTGATGTGATGATGTGATGTGCAGAAGTGATGAAGAAAGGGTTCATCCTCATGTCTCCCAAGAATGGCTTCTGGGTTGTGGAGTTGTCTGGAAAGGAGTACTGGGCCCCCACCCCACTCTGTGTCCTTTCATTGCCAGAAATCCCTCATCAGGTTGGGATTTTCCTGGACTGTGAATTAGGAACTGTCTCCTTCTACAACGTGAATGATAGGTCCCATATCTACTCATTCCTCAAGATGTTTTTCTCTGGCCTCCTTTATCTTATGTTCTGCTTGTGATCTTGTGATAAGAAGCCCCTGACCATCTGTGCGGTTGCAGCTGATGAGCCCGCAGAGGTCACAGTCATGGCTGATGCCCAGACCCATCAGAGACTGTTGCCCCCCATGGGAGAAGATTCTGCATCTGGAATCGCAGACAATTAGTAGCCTTTTTGAACAAGTGACAGTGTATTCCAGCCATAGGATCCTTTCACCTCCCTCCTCCAGTATCCTTTCCTCAGGCTGCAGCTGTCACTGTCACCCATAACCTCAGTTCCTTCTTTGGGCACAAAGTAGTCTTAAGAAAATGGTGACTGGATTGGCAGAGTATGGGAGCTTCTTAATGTACTTTAGATCAGGCAGGTTTCAGGAGCTTTAACATAAAATCTAAAGGCATACAAATGACTAATGAGTCAGGGAGAATGTGGCAGGAAATATCTTGGTGTACAGAATAGAGGTGATATGAAGCAGTATACTTTGCATAATGTATGTAAAGAAGAGTAAAGTGAAGGGGCTATAGCTTTCTGTGTGGCAGTGTTGGAGAGATTCTGGGTAGAGCTCCAGAGTAATGTGCCCAGTTTATATCCAGCCCCAATCCCTCCCTCCTCTTCCCACCCATCCCTCGCCAGGTCTTGATCAGGCCTCACTTCATTAGTTCAGAGAAGTCATCTTCTCTTCCTTTATGCATTTACTAACTCTCTGCTTGAGAGACATTTGCAGGACAGTGAATGTTTTCTCCATTTAGAGCCTTAGCTGCCTGCTCCCTAGACCCAAGTAGCCCTCACTTTCACCTGGTCTCCCAGCTCCGCCCTCACATGCCAGTCCCCCACCTTCAGACCTACAGCAGCCACCCTTTGCATAGACAAATCTGTGCTGTTCAGAGATGGTGGTTCTGTAATGTGAACTGGCTCTCAAGCTGTTTGTAAGTCCTGGAATTAGTGTCCCTTTTACTTAGTGTTTTCCATATCATATTTTATGCCATTGAGGAAGACAAGATTGAGTGCATACCGCACCAAGAGCTGAGCTCAGCCACCCACAGAGGAATACATTAGTGGACCTAATGCTTTCTCTCCTTCCTCTTCCTCTTGGCCAGCTAGGGACTTTGAAATAACCTCAAGAAAGCCTGGTGTGAGGGCCGGGGATTTAGCTCAGTGGTTTCGCTGCCTGCTGCGCAAGCGCAAGGACCCGAGTTCAAAAAAAAAAGATCAAAGAAAGCCTGGTGTGGTGGTGAACACCTGTAATCCCAGCACTTGGGAGCTGAGGCAGGAAGATCACTGAGAGTTCTAGGCCAAAGGCCAGGCTGAACTATATAGTGGGATCCTGTCTCAAAAAAAAAAGCTGGGTATGTTGGTGCATGCCTATAATACCACCACTCAGGAGGCTGAGGTAGAAGGATCACCATGAGTTTGAGGCCAGCCTGAACTACATAGAAAGACCTTGTGTCAAAGAAAAAGGAAAGAAAAGAAAAGAATTAAACTCAAGACTTCGAACCCAGGTGATACCTTTGTGTGTCACGTTCTGTACAGAGATTGCAATGTCTCCAGCTTTCTTTAGCTTCTTATACAATGTTATCATGGAGCCCCTATTCCTTCTGGCATGCTGGAGCCAGTTCATGCCAGCTTGGGATAACAGGCCAAATGATTTGGAGCAGAAGTTGCTAAGCAATATAGAACAAGTCCTTTTTGTCCTGTATATATAATTTATTAGTATGCTACTGCTTTCTTCCCATAATTCATCAAAATTCTGTTACATTTCTATCAAGCTATACTCACCAGCATGTTTTTGTTAGTGTTCTGGAAATAAATTTCCATGAGTCTTAAAAGAAAAAGATAGACATGCCTTCTTCAACATCCCTTACAAATTTTCGGGGACCAGGTCTCTCAGAGGGTAAATAATGTGGATAATACAACTGGAGCTACTGGGCTGCTCTCCTCTACTCCCTGCTGGACCACTCCCCTCTACGCACCTGAACCTGAGCAATGCCGCAGGCCAAACCCCTTACCCTTGTCCTAAGGGTTACTACATGGAGACAGAGATTTAAAAAAGTGAAAGGGGCCAGGGATTTAGCTCAGTGGTACCGCACATGCCTTGCCAGCACAAGGTTCTGAGTTTGATTCCTGGAACCAAAAAAAAAAGTGAAGGCCACTCAGGGTCCCATCCAGGGGTCCCCAGTTATCCTGGGCTCTCCTCCAAAGAGTAGTAACTATCCAGCCCCATGGAGTCTCTAGGAGCAAGGACAGAGGGGAGGCCCAGCCCCTGATGACCCTAGGTGTAGAGGCACCCCGCCCTGGAGGACAAGGTCCCTAGGTTTTAGGGGCCGCCTCCCATGCTGCTCCTGAACTGACAAGTTCAGCCCCTGCACGGAGATCCTCCAACTGCCCTCTGGCTAAAGAGAGGGTCCTCAGGATTCTGTGGCACCCCTCTTACCTTCCTGGACCTTCTCAGGTGGGCCTCGGTTGGCTGTGTGGCCTTAGACCAGTGGCTGCTCCTCTCTGGGATTCACTCCTGGCTGAGAGCTGCAGGCTCAGCCTCAGCCCAGCCCTGCCTGGCACCCGCTCTTCCTTAGCTTCTGCCTGGCTCAGCTCCAGAGAGCAGCAAAGCAGGGCTGTCACATGCTGAGCCACGTGACAGGTGGCGGCTGGGGGCTCCATTCCGCGCAGAGGACAGGGGCCTCTGCAGCCCCCTACCCTGCTAAAGCCTCCAGGGGTCCCAGAGTGTGTGGGGGCCAGAAGACCTCTCCTACCCTCCCAGGTAGGCCGGGGTGAGGGTGGGGTAGTGATGAGCATGAGCATCCCCAGGTGCAAGGTTGGCCCAGAGGCTCTAGGCCAGGAGCCTCCAGGCAGACCCAGGGCACAGTGGGGCGGGGGACTGCGGAGGTGTCAGTGGCACAAAGGATGTGCCTCCAACACCTGTAACCCAATCACCTGCCTGTCTGTCCCCAGCAGCTGCTCAGAATCATCCCCTTTGTGCTGGCTCCAACAGGTGTGCCCGGGGGGGGGGGGCAAAGCAGGGGACAGGCCCTGGGCACAGCTCTGCACCTGACAAGCAACAGGAATTCGGGAGCCATCACAGTGACCTGTAGCATCATGACTGTTGTCCTAGAGGGTAGAGGGTGGCACTTGTCCCCAGAAGATGGAGGGGACATCTGTGGGGATGGATCTTGGTCTGGAGCAAGAAACCCTGCCACTCACACCCCATGTGGGCAAGCTCTGTCCCCTCCCTGGGCCCCTTTCCTCATTTGTAAAATGTGAGCTTTGGGGGGGGGCTCTGTGAATGGGGTGGTCTTCGGGGCCTGGAGTCACAGCAGGCAGCAGGCATGGTCCTGAGGTTGCGTTCCTGAACTCCAACCATCTCTGGCTCTGGTCATTTCATTTTGTGGAGGGGAAAACTAAGGCTCAGAATAGGCAATGCCTCAAAGAAAAGGTGGGGTAGCAGGCAGGGCTTTTCTTGGTATTCTGCCACTGCCCCAGGCTCAGAGCTCAGACCTGCTGTGTGGCCTGGCTGGCGCCAGACCTCTCTGGGCTCTGCCTCCTTCTCTGTAGGCCAGGCCCTGCCCTGTGGGCGGGGGGGGGGGGTGCCAGTGATCTCTCTGCCTGCAGCCTCAAGCTGGCCCTGAGCCAAGGTCAGGCACCAGGCCAGGGCAGCCCCGCCCCATGAGCTGGCTGGGTTAGACATTTTGTAACTTCAGGACCGCAGCAGAGCAGGGACAGCTGGAACACCAGCAGCTTGGCGGAGCTGAGGTACTATATCCTGGGGAGGATGGGGCTGCAGCCATCAGTAGGGCCCAGGACCCAGCTCAGCTGCTCAGGGTAGCTGGTGTCCAAGCAGGCTTAGCAACTCTTAGCGGCAGCTGCAACACACAGGCCCAGCTGTCCTGCTGAGTTCACCCGTCTTCCCCTTGCGGGGGATAAGGAACTGGAGGTGGAGGGCTAGGAGAGGGAGGGCTGAGGAAGGCACTGGCTGCCAGCAGGGAGGCACAGGGAGGCCTGAATAACCTCAAGAAAGACTCTTCTTGGCCATGAACTTTGCCAGAGCCCAGGGAGGGAGGGACTCCGGAACTGCCCTGCCCTGAAGAGGGACTCTGTTGAGGGACTCTGGGATCTGGGAGGGTGGGAAGCAGCCTCACCTCGGGAGTGCAGCAGGGTTGCTCAGTCTGTAGGCTAAAGGGTACCTTCATCTAGCTCCCCAAGGACCCCACAAGGGGAAGGAGGGCTGCTGTCCAGAGCCTGGGAGACCCTGTGAACTCCTGGTTCAGGCAAAATGGCAGGAGGTTAGAACTGGAGACCCTGGTATTGGGGCTTTTCAGGCTGACCCAATCCCTGCGCCGTCCAGTTTCCCTGATGGGGGTCCCTAGGCCCTTGGACAACATGTTCACGTACCTCTTTCACCACATCCCTGCCGCCACCCGGGTCTCAAATTGATGTCCCACTCTCCTGCCATCAAGGTCCCTTTGGGCCCCAACCCAGGATCTCCTCCTCCATCTCCCTCTGGGGCATCTGTCCCTCACCATCTGTCTGAGTCTCAACTCAGAGCCACAGTGACCAGGCTCTGCCCCAAGATAAGCTCTCTGAAGCTTGACTCACATTCCGCCTGCAGCGCTGTGGGTGGCTACAGGTATTGCTCCCATTTCACAGATAGGAAAATTGAGCCATAGAGAGGCCATAAGACCTGCCCAAGATACTGCAGCTAATAATCGTAGTTGCTGGGATTTGAACCCAGGTCACTGGGTTCCCAGACCATCCTACACTGGCTGGGGCACCCTTAGAAGGCAACAATGCAGATAAAGACTTGGAATTGGGAAGAATGAGTGGATGGGCTGCCTGCTCCTTCCCAGAGTCCAGCCCTCCTGATAGCTGGGTGGGTGAGGAACAGGCATCTGCCCATTGGTGGGAGTCGCAAGGAGCATAGAGCAGGGCCCTCGGCAGCAGTCATCCCCGTGAGTCATCATCGTCGTCCACAGACCTGGGTGCCCACTCCATTCCTCCCCCTCCTCTAGTCTGTGACCCAGTGCCAGTACCCATGCTGGCCCAGTGCCTGGCAGGGTCAAGGTGTGGTTATTATGATTTTGGAGGGAGTGTACCACTGAGCTACATCCCCAGCCCTTTTTATTTTTGAGACAGTCTCACTAAATTGCCCAGGCTGACCTCAAACTTTCCATCCTCCTGCCTCATCCCCCCCACCCACCCAAATTGGGGATTTTATAGGCAAATGCCACCATTCCCTGCTTCCCTGATTATTACTTTTAGGGGACTCCTCAAGCCCATGGTCCTGAGGGCCAATGGCTTGTCCTGACCTGGCCCTCAGGGGAAACAGGACCATCTTCTCACCATCAAAGGATGTGGCAAATCCTGCCCCACCCCACCCTCATGGAGACCCCTGGGCCCCACAGCCCCTGGACTTTAGGGGCTTGCAGAAGTCTTGGGCCTGTACCCCCACGACTGGCAGGAACAAGGCTGAGATGGGGCTGAGGGACCAGCAGTGCACCTTCTCACTCCTGCTGGCCCCCTCCTTGCCCTCAGAGACAGGCCCTGGGTCCCAGTCCACAAGTATCCCTTCCCCAGGGGACTGTGGCCAGACTGCAGGAACAGCCTCTGCTCCTCTGGATCCAGATTATCCACTCTGAAGAAGAAGCTGGGTGGCCTCAGGCAAGCTCCTTGCCCTCTCTGTCTTGGTCTCTACCTCCTTCAACTGGGTGAATAATGGTCCCTTGCTTAGCTGGCGTAGTGTTTAAGTACCAGATGTACCAAGGAACCAGGGCCGATGCCCATCCCTGTGCCTGAGCATCAGAAATCCCCTGTGCTTTGCATCCACAATGTCTGCTCAGCTCCTCTGTGAGATCAGAGCCCAGGGTCCCCTGATCCAGCCTTGGCTCCTCTACTTACCAGGGTCCTGCCTGTCCCCACAGCCTGATGGGCACTCCCTGGGACCTCAGCCAGGCCAGGTTTGTGGTCCCCTGCTGCCGGGAGCATTGTCCTCGCTGTTGCCAGGAGCAGGCGCTGGAATCTTCTGCCCCTGAAGAGTTCCCCTCCCCACGAGGCCATGGTCCTGCTTCTCATTTTACATTTTTGTGGACTCTGCAGAGCCCCTGATGAAAGGCAGGAGGGGCAGGCATGTCCGCCTTGGCCCTGGTCAGTGGCAGTTAGAGGTGAGAGCCAGAGAGAAAGGCCAGGAGAGTGGGCAGGGCAACAAATATTTATAGACTTCTTAGTAAAATACCTGTAGCCGACCTTGCCTGAGCTTTCTGTGAGCACAGTGCCAAGTGCTTTGTGCAGCATTACGCCATGGGATCCCCAGCAGAACTAGGGACCAGGAAACGGAGGCAGGGAGAGGCTTTGCCCAAGATCTCAGGAGAGCTGGAATCTCAGCCTGATGGGGCTCTGAGGCCTGCAGGCTGTGGCCACTTCTGCTCCTACCCACCTCTGGGGGCCAGGGCCTGGTCTGTGCTGAGCCAAATGCCCAGCCTTTCCAGGTCAGAACATGAGGTCTGTGGGGTCAGCTTGGGCCAAGCTTGGAGCTGGAGCAGCCTAGGGCTCCAAACCTGCTCTTGGACAATTCAGAACAGGCATCCCAAGAGTAAGGCTGAGTTTGCCCCTCAGGGCGTCCATCTGACAGCACCTGGCAGTCCTGGAGTGGAATAGAGGTAGACAGAGTAACTGGGGCTTTTACAAAATGACATGACCAGGTCAGTGGGAGCACAGCCAAATACCACTGTGAGGGTGATGAGAGAGCAGTCAGGGAGGGTTCCCTGGAAGAGGCATCAGCCCAGCTCAGACCTAAAGAGAAGAGAGGCAGAAAGTGAATGAGGATAGGGTCCCCACGGGTCCTTTACACCAGGTTGAGCACAGAACGTGTCACAGTGCTCCTCTGATGAGTCTCAAGTAAACAGGCAGGCCTCTATCCTGCTTGCCAGCCTTGACTAATGGCAGCATGGAGACATGACTGCCCCTCACCCCTTGCTTCTCTTCCGGTACTATCACTTCCTCCTGTAATCCGAATTCTAAACTGGCATGGGGGCAGGGCTTCCAGAGGCCAGGGTTGGTTCTTCTTCCCCTTGTGGGGGCAGTGCTGACGTGCAGGGAGAGGGACCACTGCCCAAGGTCACCCAGGCCCCTGAGCTGCCACTAGCCACCTGGTCCTCTGTGCAGTGCTGGGGAACACAGACGTGCGAGTCTGGCGTGGTCCAAATTGGTGGTTTCTTGGAAGCTGGTGGCGTGTCCCTTTGCTTACTGCACTCCCGTACACCCCACTTGGCCAGCTTGGTAAGACCAAGATGTGAGGGTGGGGGACAGGCTGGGTGGTGTCACAGCAGGAAGAAGTGCGGCCCTGGCCTGCCTGCCAGCAGCCAGGAGCGGCTGTCCCAAGCCCCCACCCAGCCCTGCAGCCCGGAGCTCCCTGGCAGATGGAATGGTCTGAGGGCTGTTGTGTGTCGCATGGGGCAGGGCTTGAGGGCAGCACCTGGCCTGGGGTTTCTGGGGGCCTCTGTGTGGGGGAAGGACTGTGAGCCACTGTGAGATTGGCAGGGGCAGGGCTACTGCAGGCCCTGGGGTGGCTGCCTGGTGTTCCCAAAGGTGGGGACAGCCCCCGCGGCCACCCATCTCACTCCAGCCATCTGGCAGGATGGATGCCTTCGAGGACACAGTGCTGCGGCTGCGGGAGGCCTTCAGCTCGGGGCGGACTCAGCCGGCTGCATTCCGGGTGGCACAGCTGGAGGGCCTGGGCCGCTTCCTGCAGGAAAACAAGCAGCTGCTGCAGGATGCACTGGCCCAAGACCTGCATAAGGTGGCTGGGGCTGGGGATGCAGGGAGGGCAATTCGGGGGGGGGCGGTTGGAGGGATCTGGGACAAAGGGGACAGGGAGAGGCCTGTCCTCCAGGAAGGGGAACTAATTGCCCCTCAAGTCCCAGCTCCTTCCTTGGCCAGAACTCATCTGCTTTCCTCTGTTCAGCTGCATCGGACCGCCAGGTTCAGGCCTAGGCTCTGGGATACACAGAGAAGTAAGCAAAGTCCCCATTTACCTAGCTGAACTTGTAGGGGAGACATCCCAACAGTCAACACAGTTACAGAGTGTTGGGAGGTGACAATGCCACAAAGGTGCTCCCAGTGTGTATGGGGGCACTGGCTTATCTGTGGGGGAGGAAATTTCCCTGCGAAGGGGACACAGAGCAGATGTGGAGGGAAGGAGGGATGGGGAGGGCTCAATGCAGCTGTGCAAAAGCCCTGAGGCAGAGGGAACTTAGAGTATTTGTGCTTGAGCAGCTCCAGCAGGCCAGGGGTGCTGAAGGGAGTGGAGAGACAGGTGAAAGATGAGACCTGGAGGTGGGTCACACCTCGAAGGGCCCTGTCAGGTCTGAGGGATGAGCGCCTCACTGGGTACAGTGGGGCATCACAGCCTCTATCAGGATCCTGGATGCTGAGGGCTCAGCCCCTCCAGGTTCAGCAGCAGCCATGGTGGAGTCCCCAGAAACACCTTTCCCTGTAGCCAGTCCCCAAGCCCTCACCAGCAAGGCCACTACTTGACCACTACAGCCCAGGACAGCTGTCCAAGGGGCTGCCCTGGGGCTTTTCCTCTCTGGACAAAATGTCCCCTGCCATTGCCTCAAAGGCCTCAGCATGCAGAGCCTGTCCCAGCCTGGTGAACTCCCTGGGAACAGACCACCCTGCCACCATCCAGCCTCCACCAGCTTCTCACGGGCCAGCCCAGCTACCTCCTGTCCCTGACTGGGCTATCTGGTCCCTTTCCCCCTGCAGCTCAGATTTCCCTTCTGCTTTCTCACCCTGACTCCAGAAGCTCAGGCCTCACAAAGGAAGCAGCAGCCCAGAAAATTCAATGGCTCCCTCCCTCAGGCAGCCTCTGCCCATTACATTCTCAGTTCAGCCACACCAGCTCTTCTCGCTGTGTCAGAGGAGGCTCAGAGAGGACACATCCTTGCCTAAAGACACACAGCCAGGAAGAGTAGAGCCAGGCTTTGAACCTGGCTCAAAGTAGCTTACTGTCCCAGAGTCATGATGTTCAGATTGCTCCATAGTTCTGGGAAGCAGCTCACATCCTATTCAAGCCCAGGGGACTTATCAGACATGTGAGGCAGGCTGACAGGCTGGCAGGAAAGCAGCCGCTGTGAACACAGGTGTGGCTGAAGGCAGCTGGAGCCAGGATCAGCTACCAGGAAGGACTCCTCTCGAGTCCCAGCCCCTCCTGCTCGGCTCATCTCTGGCCCTGGGTCTTGCCGCTGATTTGCCGAGTGACCTTGCACAGGGCACCCCCTTCGCTGGCCTTTACCTGCCCACTGGACTATCCCAGCACCCCTCTGGCCCATCCTACTCTGCTGTCATAGAGGACAGCTACACTGTAACAGCTGCAACTCAGGCAGGGACAGCACCTGGCTCTGGTGTCCTGGCCACAGCCTTCTGCTGCCTGCACCCTAAGGACCAGTGTCTCCTAGGGCTGGGAACAGGACACAACAGCTGCTGGAGACCAAGACAGCGCCCCTGTAGATTTCTGCCTCCTCACTCCTGCCTTGGAAAGCTGACAGTCGCCCCTGGTCCCTGGGCTGTGGGAGCTGACATGTACTCAGGGATGGCTGTATGCCATGTCCCCTGCAGGTGGATCAACACATGCAGACATTAGCAGCCACACAGTCAGTCCTGTTAAAGCTTAGACCCTGTCTCTGCTCTGTGTGGCATGACTCTGCCCCATCACCTCACCCACTGCACTCCTTACTGAGCAGGAACAGAGCTGGCCCTCACCAGCCTCAGGGCCTTTTGTGCCTGCTGGGATCTCTGCCCAGCGTAGTGCACCTCCAGCTATCCAAGGCTCCCTCTCTGCCTTTCTCTAAGCACTGGCTACCTTGTATAAAATGAAGCAAGTGCACACGTACACACACACTCAACTTGTGCACACCCACACCCCCTGCACACACTCACACTCCAGCAGTCTACCCCTTTGGCCTGCTCCGCTCTTCCCATAGCACTTGTCACAACACAGCTGTCGACATTCTCAGACTTGGCGACTGTCCCCTGTGTGACAGTTTCAGCCCCAGAGGGCAAGTTCCTCCATCTGTTTTGGTCACCATTGCATTCCTGGTAAAGGAACAGCACCTACTTTGAAGCTGTCACTGAGCCAGGGTGGGTCCTGCTGGGGAGAGGCTGTGCCCACCACGTGCTGGCCACTTGCTGACCTGGGTTCTCCCCACCCACAGTCTGCCTTCGAGTCAGAAGTGTCCGAGATTGCCATTAGCCAGGGCGAGGTGGACTTGGCCCTCAGGAACCTTCGGGCCTGGATGAAGGACCAGAAGGTGCCCAAGAACCTGGTGAGTGGTTCGGGGACAGGGCTGGTAGGTGGCTTCGGGGACTGTTTGCTCCCTTGGGATGGCCTCTGGATGCCTCTCATTGTTCACCCTGGCTCCTGGCCCAGGTCACCCAACTAGACTCGGCCTTCATCCGGAAGGAGCCCTTCGGCCTGGTGCTCATCATCGCCCCCTGGAACTACCCTCTGAACCTGATCCTGGTGCCCCTGGTGGGGGCCATTGCGGCAGGTGAGAGGGGAGCCTCCACCTTCCCTGTCCCCTGACCTGAGGCCGCAGGGCCACTCCCAGAGCCAAGGAGGACACTGGAGAGCCGGCTGCAGGAGTCCCTGAATGGCCCACCGCCCAGGGCTGTGCTGTCTCAGGCCCCAGCTCACCTCCAGGCTGAATTCGTTATTTGAAAGTGGGTGAGATCACAGCCTCTCTGGCAGGGTAAGGAGATGGGGCAAGCAGCTTTGCCCAGTGTCTCTCTCACTGTGCTGCCCGCAGGCAACTGTGTGGTTCTGAAGCCATCAGAGATCAGCAAGAGCATCGAGAAGATCCTGGCTGAGGTACTGCCCCGCTACCTGGACCAGGTGAGCAGGGCTGTGGGGCAGACAGAGCAGGGACTGGTAGGGCCCGATGTGGGAGGGCCGCAGGCTTAGCCCAGTGCCGCCTCTTCTGAGGTGCATGGTGTGGCCAAATCACCCTCGCTCCTCTGAGGGCTGGCCAGGGCAGCTTGTCCCTTGGGGTCCTGTGACTGACTGGGGCTGGCCCCACTCTCCAGGCTCCACTCCCCATCTCACTTCACCCAGCGCCCTAGAGCCTGGACAACCCTAGTTGCACCAGCCAGGAGGGCAGCAGGGGCCAGGCAGGTTAGGCTGCCGTCTGGGCTCTAAAGCAGGGGTCCCAGAAGGAGCCCTCGCCTGTGTACCTTGCAGAGCTGCTTTGCCGTAGCATTGGGCGGCCCCGAGGAGACGGCGCGGCTGCTGGAGCACAGATTTGACTACATCTTCTTCACAGGTGAGGCCACTGGGGATCTTGTCCCTGCCCTTGGAAGGCAGGCAGGCAGCCAGGGAGGAGTCTGATTGGCGAATGCCCT
Source organism: Heterocephalus glaber (assembly GCF_000247695.1). Next base: position 18,835,577 of record NW_004624767.1, on the reverse strand, counting down.
GGCTGGGAATAGACCTGGATGCTCAGCAAGGGACAGAGTGCTGTGCTGGGGCCACAGCCCACCTCTGCTAACCATGATCTCAGGAATCAAACATCTGTCCTTCTGAGCTCCTGCTGATCCCAGGCTGTACTGGGGACCTTGCTTGTCCCTGCAGTCCCCTGCAGGCCAGTCACTGAGGGACTGGACCAGGGTGAGGAAGGGCCAAAGTGCTCCACTCAGGGTCACCTCGCTGGCCAGGTCACCTCTGTACCCAAGCCCAGGTGAGAATCGGCCCAGTGGTCACTTGCCATGGCCCTAGCTTGTGCATACCTGGCCCAGACACCACCTGGCTTAGGATCAGAAGGCAGTTTCTAGAGAGGAGGAGGCATGGCGCAGTGCTTCCAGGGTCTGCCCGACCCCACAGCTCGCCTCCAGCCCTGCATACTATGTCAGAGTGAGGAGGGTGCCGGCCTTGTCCTCCTCTCTAGAGCCTGCACCCAGCACAGGAAAAGCCCTGTTTGACAGGGAAGCCACTGTGGAGCAAAAGGGGCTGGCCCTCACTGTGGGGAAGCATATCTCCTGCAGTCCTGCCCTGCAGATGGGGGAACAAGGGGCTGGGGGCCCCCAGGGTACCTCCAACCACTCACCTCACAGGTATGGTGGGTGCTAGGCCAGGCCTCCAGCGCCAGGGTGCAGAGGCAAGGTGACTGCCACAGGCTGGCTTCCAGGCCAGATCCATGAATCCACCCCTTGATTTCTCCAGGCCCGTTTCCTTATCTGTAAAACCAGGGCAGTCCCAAAGTCACAGGTGTGCCCAAGGATGAATGAATCAAACTATGCATGAAGTCCTTGGGAAGCATCCATCCTTCCCTCTCCCAGCAAACGTTCGCTGAGTCAGTGATGTTTCCTGAGTGCACTGACCTTATGGGGTTCTGCAGGGGCTGGAAGGGCTAAACCTCTGGAGTGTTTATGGGCAGGCAGAGAGCTAGCAAGAACCGGGAGAGTTATGGAGCCGCCCTCAGGACAGCAGTGTGGAGCCTTGGACCAAACTGCCTTAGGAAGGAACTGCCTGGGAAGGAGCCACCTCCCTGGGGAGGGGCCCTCCAGACTTTGGAACTTGGGGAGGAGTGAGCAGGAGAGAGAGACCCAAACATCAGCCGAGCTACGAGGTGGACTCTGGTCTTGGATGATAAGGGGTCACTGGAGGTTCTAGGGGAAAATGGAGAGGTGGGAGGTGGGGGGAGCAAAGCTGCATTTTAGAAAGGGTTGTCTGCAAGGTTGGCCAGGGTCAGAAACAGAGAGACAGTGCTACATGGCCGGAATCCTAGCTACTCAGGAGGCTGAGGCAGGAGGTTCAGTTTGAATCCACCCTGGGCAAAATAGCAACTCAGCAAGACCCTGTCTTGCTGGATGTGGTGGCACACACCTGTAGTCCCAGCACCCGGGAAACTGAGGTAGGAGGATCGTTGTGAGTTTGAGGCCAGCCTGGGCTACATAGTAAGTTTAATGCCAGCCTGAACTTTATAGTGAGACCATTCCCAAAAAACACAAAAAAAGGCTGGGGATTTAGCTCAGTGGGGCCGCTGCCTGCCTCTCAAGTGCAAGGTCCGGAGTTCGATCCCTGGTACAAAAAAAAAAAAAAAAAAAAAAAAAAACCACAAAATGACCCCCCCATTAAAAAAAAAAAGTAAAAAAACCAACAGGGTTGTGCATATAGGGCAGTGGTAGAGCACTCCTGGGTTCAATCCCCAGTACTGCCAAAAAAAAAAAAAGGAAAGAAAAAACTACAGCACAAGTAGGAGGCGAAGGGCTCCCCTGGGTGGGTGGGGCCTCACTAATGGGTGCCCAGAGCAAACCCTGTGTTGCGAGAGTCCCTGCATTTGGGGGGTATGTCAGGGCGGTGAGCTGAGCAGATTCTTTGCCTGCAAGGTGGCAGAATGGCAAGGACGCCTGGTGAGGCCTGATCCCGGCTGCCTCAACCACCTCTCCAGGGAGGAGCCAGGTCTCCAAGGCAAGGCCATCCTGCCTGCTCACAGTGACTGAAGGGGCCACTCTGGGTTCTTGCCATGTCCCCAGGGAACCCTCGTGTAGGCAAGATTGTCATGGCTGCCGCCGCCAAGCACCTGACGCCCGTCACCCTGGAGCTGGGGGGCAAGAACCCCTGCTATGTGGATGACAACTGTGACCCCCAGACTGTGGCCAACCGCCTGGCTTGGTTTCGCTACTTCAACACGGGCCAGACCTGTGTGGCTCCTGATTACGTCCTGTGCAGCTCAGACATGCAGGAGCGGCTGCTTCCCGCCTTGCAGAATGCCATCACCCGTTTCTATGGCGACGACCCCCAGAACTCCCCCAACCTGGGCCGCATCATCAACCAGAAACATTTCAAGCGGCTCCAGGAACTGCTGAGCTGTGGCCGCGTGGCCATCGGTGGTCAGAGTGATGAGAGCAATCTCTACATCGGTGAGCGTCCCTCTCCCTACCAGAGCTTACCTGCCTAAGAACCTTCCATGCTGCTAGAGTCTGGCCTAAGTCCATAGTCTCAGTCCCACAATTCCAGAGCACGAATGCTCCAGCTCACTGTGGTTCTGAGCCTGTGACTCCCTAATTTTAAAATCTGGTCCCAAAGCTCTGGATCTGTTGAGCTTAGACTTCAGTTCTGGGGGGCCAGAGTGTGAGTTAAAGGACTGTCATCTCATATGCTATCCCTCAAATGCAGAACTTGGACCCCAGATCCTCAGATCCTAGGAGGCTGGTGTCCTGGGAGGTCAGACCCTGGGCCTCCACCTAGGGGTGTCCAGGCTATGCACAAGGCTGAGTTGTCCCTGTATCCGCAGCACCCACAGTGCTGGTGGACGTGCAGGAGATGGATAAGGTGATGCAAGAGGAGGTCTTCGGGCCCATCCTGCCCCTGATGACTGTGAGGAGCCTGGATGAGGCCATTGACTTCATCAACCGTCGGGAGAAGCCACTGGCCCTGTACGCCTTCTCCAACAATAGCCAGGTGGGGCTCAGCTGGCTGGTCAGGGTGGGATCAAGTGCCAGTAGTGGGCCATAGGAGTGGTGGCAGCAGAGGGGATGCGGCCCCTCTGGGCCAGTCGTAGGACTTCAGGGATGGTGGCTTCTTGGCTCTGGCCCTGGCCTCCCACAGGAACAGCTGAGATTCCCACACACCCTATCTGCACCACACTGTGCTGAACCTTCAGTGGGTAGCTCCCCAAGATCTCCAGGGCCGTGTCCCTTACCTGTGTACTCTCCTATATATCTCAGCCTAGTGGCCACAATGTTGGCCCTCAGTGCCTGGCTCTGGAGGAGCTGGGGAGCAAAGGGTGCAGGAGTGACTAGAACATGCAAGGCCCAGATTGAGCCTTGGTCCTCCATCCCTGGGAGCCCCAATGGCAGGGGGGAGTTCCCAGCCTAGGACACACCAAGAAGCACCAACACTCCCTCTCACCTATCCCTCATGAGAGTCTCTCCCTGTCCAAACAATGGTTTGAAATACTTTTACATTTTTATTTTTATTAGTACATGTTTGCAGTAATGATTACATTTGTCATGGGGAGGTGGTACATGTACATAACACATCTTAGTTTTTTAAATCAAACAGTGGCTTTACATATACTTTTTTTTGGTACCGGGGATCGAACTTGGGATCTTGGGCTTGTGAGGCAGGCGGCGGAACCACTGAGCTAAATCCCTGGCCCTAAATATACTTTTTATTCTGGGGACTAACTTTAGATTTACAGGTTTAGAAAAGCTGCAAAGACTGCAGAGTCCTCATGTATCTCACATCCCATTCCCCACAGAAGGTGCTGATTGGGTACAGCACCAATAACTACTATTAACTTTCTTGGGATCCTGCCAGTTTCTCTCTCTGCTCCAAGATCTGATGTTGTGCTAAGCTCAGCCTGGAGTGCTGGCCAGGCCTCTGTAATGTCCCTAATCTCAGGTTGTCTGGTTTTTCTAACGATTTAATAATAGGTAAGGGTTTTTAAGAATACCTCAGAAGGGCTGGGGTTTTAGCTTAGTGGTTCCGCCACCTGCCTCACAAGCGCAAGGTCCTGAGTTCGATCCCCGGTACCAAAATAATAAAATAATAATAATAATGCCTCAGAAGCTAGAGCCGACTCTGGAGCACCTGAGAGCCACACATGGCTGTCAAGTGTAACCATCATCAGCTGGGCAAGGCTGGGGTGTCCACTATGAGGAGCCATGGCACTTACACATACTGTTTTTAAACTAAGGATTGAACCTAGGGTCTTCACACAGAGCTACATTCCTAGCCCTTTTTATTTTTTTGAGACAAAGATCTCATTAACTTGCCCAGGCTGGGCTCCAACTTGCCATCCTCCGGCCTCAGCCTGACAGAGTGCTGGGGTTACAGGTGTGTGCCACCACACCCTGCTCCATTACACCCCTTCTTGTCTTTGGGGCAAGCCTCCCAATCCAGCCCGCCCTCACCGCAGGGGGCCTAGTTAGGCCCTATCTGAGGAAGGGGGAATATCTGCTACATTATATCGTCTACATATATTATCTGGAATGCTAGAAGAGAGATACGTCACTTGAATCATTTACATTTAGGTCATAATGGACTCATACATTTATGTGATTCAGGGGCCCATGGGACATGCTCTGACCCAGGCTTGGGCAGAGGGAGTGCCTGTGTCCTCATGACATGCCCAGCCTTTAGTCTGTGACTTCTTCTCTCGCTCTACAAGAAGTCTCAGGCTTCTTCTACTTTGGGTCACCTGGTCCTCACACTGTCCTAGCCACCCAGCACTGGTCTCAGGACACAGAAGGTACCTGCCCTCACTGTTCAGAAGTACATAGTGCTTTGTGCTTGTCCTCTGGCCTTGCTATGGCCATTGATGCTGGTCTCAAGGGAGAGACATCTGAGCCTACTGGTGGAGGGCTCCATTCTACCGCACATCAGACAAGCTCTGACACAGCTGTCATCTGAAGGTCACACTGATTGGAACTAAATAGAATGAAGCTGCTGTGTGGTGTGGCCAGTGTCTCTCAATCTTTTTTCCTGTTCATTCTTCAAATAAACCCACGGACTGAAGAGGAAGGTCCTTCATTAAGTCAAGCAGGGGCCAAGTTCAAGTGTCTAAGTAGAAATCTGACCACGTCATCATGTCTTAAGTGTCCCCCTGCTCATCCTACAGCCCCTCTGTCTCCCAGGTTGCCCTTCTCCTGATGTTCCCAGGCACACCATGTCCCTCCCCCGGGATGCCTCCCTGACTACAGGCACCTCACCACTGCCACTGCACTCTTCAGGTCCCCAGGCAATGCTGGGCATCTTGCCTCTCCTAAAGGCCACACACTCCTTGTTCCAGGTTAGGGGTTCCACATGGGGCCACTCCACACCTGCCCTGAGCTGACGCAGTGGCCCCAGGTCCTTGCTGAAACAAGATAGTGGAAGTGGGTTCAGCCTTCACACGGCCTGCTCTGTTCTAGGTGGTCAAACAGGTGCTGGCCCGGACCAGCAGTGGGGGATTCTGTGGGAATGACGGCTTCATGCACATGACCCTGGCCAGCCTGCCCTTCGGAGGAGTCGGTAGGTGCTGCAGTGGCCTCCTCTCCTGGGCCCTTCTGTGATGCACCAAGTGTTCCCTGACTACATTCCTGTAGTGGGGCCAGCAAGAAGGCTCCTTTCCAATGACTGTGTCCCATTCCCAGCCCCCCAGCCTGTACCCCCCCGACACACACATCTGGCATGGAAAACTCCAAACCTGTCTGCACTTATCCATGAAGGTGGACTGCAGACAATTTTGGTAGTTTTCTTTGCTACCCTGTCTATTCTGCTGCTGTTCACTTTCTCCCAACAGCATACCTTGGTGTCTGTCCATCTGTCCACACACACAGCTGCTGGGTGCTTTTCTCTCCACGCTGCTCCCTCACCCACTACATCAGTCCAGCCCTGGGCACAGGGAGCTCAGGAATGTGGAGATGGCCCACTCCTGACACAGCTGCAAAGCCCTAACCTGAGTCAGAAACTCCACAGCTGGTCCCAGAAAGCCCCTGACAGGCTGTGACCTGGGACAGTCACTTCCTTTCCCTGAGCACACTTCCTCAGTGCAGAGTTAGAACTGGAACAGGTAACTCAAGGTCTCCCTCCCTATCCATGCACAGCTCCAGTGACAGCAGAGCCTGGCAAGCCTGGTGGGACCTAGATGCTCCCTGGAGGGTAGCCTGTGCCACAGCTGTCCACACTGGGCTGAGAGCTAACACTGTGGCAGCTCAGGCCTGGAAGAGATGGGCACATTGCATCCCTGGCTCTGGACCTCCTTTCAGCCTCCAAGCCTCAGCTCTCCCCCCAGGTCCCTGCTAGACCCTGCCTACCTGCCTACATCCAGTCCTAACCCCTCATCCCACCTCCTCTGCCCCAAGGAGTGGGGGTCTGTCTGCAGGCAAATCTGGAAGGCCTCCGTGATTGTCCCCAACACCACCCAGGCTGTGTTCTCTGGACGACCTCGGCCTGCGTCCTCATCTGCTTCCTTTCCTTGACACTGAGAACTCATAACAACACAGTACTCAGTGTCCATGGTCAGAACACTTAGTTGTTGTCTCAACTGTGGGAGGTGGGTGCTACTGTCACACAAGAGGAGACCAAGGCAGTTGCTTGCTCAAAAGCTATTCATGGGGCCGGGGATTTAGCTCAGTGGTTCCGGCGCCTACCTCGAAAGCGCAAGGTCCTGAGTTCGATCCCTGGTACCAAAAAAAAAAAAAAAGCTATTCATGGCAGAGCCCTCATCCAACCCTGGCCAGTCTGGCTCCAGAAAACACACCACTAACCAACACCTGCCTATCTTGCCCTGACACCTGGTATCCCCAGAGCTTACTGAGCTGGTGCTAAAGCCTGCCCTGGGGCCTGGCCCTTTATACACAATGCTTCATAATTAGGTCACTATACAGATGAGGAAACTGAGGCTCACAGGGGTGACACAGCCCTCCTGTCAGAGCCAGGTCTGCTTGACATCCCCTTTGCTGGCCACTGAGGGCCTGACGTGTGTGCTCTGCTACATACAGGTGCCAGTGGAATGGGCAGTTACCATGGCAAGTTCTCCTTTGACACCTTCTCCCACCACCGAGCCTGCCTGCTGCGCAGCCCAGGGATGGAGAAGATCAACGACCTCCGTTACCCCCCCTACTCATCGAGAAACCTGAGGGTGCTGCTGATGGCCATGGAGGAACGCAGCTGCAGCTGCACACTGCTTTGAGCCTGTGGCCACCAGGTGCCCAACCCCACTCCCCGCCAGCTGCTGCAGATGTGGCCTAGGATCCAAAGCACAAGGACACTTGATAGGCTACAGAGCATCTCCTCAGAACAGAGCAATGCCGCCTTCTTCCCTCTGGAGATTCCCTTTTTGGGCCTTCAGCTGCCCTCCCCCCCACTAGGATAAGCTGAGTGGGAACATGAGACAGGTGTGCAGTGACAGTGACCTGTTCCCTTCCTCCTGCACCAGCCACCCAGGTCCTAGGAGAAGAGGTGCAGCAGAGGAGCCCTGGCATCTGTCACACCTTGGAACCTGTGTGACTGTGCCATCCCTGTCTTCTATAAGCCTGTTTCCTCAGGTGTACACTAGAACCTGAGGTGATGAACAACTGATGCCTTCTGAGATTGTATGAGGATTAAATTAGGGAGGTGCAGACACCAAGCTCCGGATGCCCCATCTCTTCTCCCAGGAGTGTGCCTCCTTCTTCTCTCCCGCCAGGTGGGCCCCTCCACACACCTCACCATCAGGAGGTCCCAGGAGGGACTACTCCTCTGCCCCATTCCGCCTATCCTCGGGGCTCTCACTGTCTCAGCCACCAAAGCCAAAATCCTCGGCCCCCTGCTTGACACCCAAGTTCCATCTCTGGGCAAATCCTGCTGATTCTGTTATGCCCAGAAATGCTCCAATTCATACTTGAATCACGATGCCCGGCCAGGCCTGGTGCAGGCCACCACCCATTACCTCCCTTCTCCCCTATGCCCGGACCCTCTCCCCAGTGCACACTGATCTTCCCAAAGCAAGCTGAACCATCCCACTCCTCTGCCCGAGACCCCTCCCTTGACCCACAGGTCCCGAAGCCACACGTCCTTGGGAGGCTCTGTCCATCTCTCTAAGGACAAGCATCACGCCCCACTCAGTCTGTTCTTGTCCAGAGAATCTCTACACATCTGCACATGACCTTTTCATCCTTCCTGACCTGCTCAAATCCTACTCACCGTCACCCAAGTCAGCGCCTCCTCCAGGAAACCTTTCCTGATCACCACCCCCCAACAACACACGCAGACTAACTCAGGGGTGTCTCAGAGCCCGCAGCCCCCGTGGGTTCCTCTACCACAAACACAGGAGGGAATAGGCGGGTGGAGTAAAGGGGCTCCCGAGCCATTCGGATCCAGGGCCAGACCAGTGGGTCGCACCGCGCGACTGGCCGGCTATGACTCTCCCACATGGGGCTACTGTGAGGACTAGATGAAGTCAGTAGGGCCGACTTTGCGCGGACACCCGCTAGCTACATCCTTATTCTCTTCGCGGTCCTGATACTGATCTCACAGAGCCAATCGGGTCCTCTGCACTCCGGAACCACTGCCAAAGACATCCCCCGGAAGTCCCGCCTCCAGCGGCTCAGAGGTCCTCCCGGATTGGCCTCTGTGAACCAATATGGCGGCGCCCTCCAAAGCTTGAGGCGCTTACTCTCTCTCAGCCAATCAGAGAAAATATTTATATCTGAATTCCGCCTTCTTCAGGTGGGCCCACCGGCCAATCAGGCCGCAGCATGAAGGATCGCCACGGAAAAGGCGAAGCCAGCCAACCCAATAGTAGTGTCACAGATTTAGGCTCCTCCTCTCGGCTGTCCAGCCCTCTCGGCTAGGGAAGGGGCGGCAGCTCCTCAAGGTGGGTGTTCAGGGCTCGGTCCTGAAGGTCATGCCTGGGCAGCACGGCGTTGAGGGCAAGTGTGGTGCCCTTGTTAGTCCCGCAAGCTCTGCTCAGGCTCTTTATCGGCCGTTTTAAGACTCACGGCCTCCGTCCTTCAGCGTGTAGCGGGCTCCCCCTCTTGGCGCAAGCGCAGCCGACGGCGGGACTCTTGCGTCTGTGGGGTCAGAGGTCATGGGGAATGTCGGAGAAGGTGGTGGCAGTGGTTGGTTTGGGTGCTGGGCCCTCGTCAGTGTTCAAGAGTAGGGTCCACCAGAGGTCACAGGAGGGGCCTTTTCGGGCTCTGGCGAGGTGCCAGGTCCTGGGCTAGCCTCTTGCCCTTGGAGTGTACGACCCCCCAAGTCTCATGACACACACCCCCGTCTTGCAAATGTGAAGCCTGAGGCCAGGCGACCTCACCGGCTGAAGGTCACTCAGCAGGCTGGGGACAGTTCTAGGAGAGCCTTGCGGTGGGGAAAGGAATTGGACGCTGAAGAATTATTTAAATCTTTAATGGTTCCACCAGGGCTGGAATGGGTTCCAGTTCTGGGCCCAATCCTATTGTGTGACTTTGGCCAGTCTCTTAACCAGACAAGATAACAGTGCATGTGGTCCACCCTCACACAGAGCCTGCCATTAATGAGCTCTCGGTAGACACCAGTGGTAGTGGTTTGTTGTGTTTTTAAGGTGAGAATATGGTGGGCAGGGGAGAGATGAGAGACGGGAGCTCTGGGGAGAAGCAGTGGGCTTAACAGGCTTTTTAGGAAGTGAGAGAGAAGGAAATTGGGGTCCACGGGAACTCCTGGAATCTTATGCCTGCTGAGCTGGGATGGTTTGGAGGGCTGGGAGGTTCTATGCCTGGGAATGGAAGGCCCAGGAACAGGGTATGAGTCGTGCTAGAGATGACACAGAGGCCCCAGGTGAAGCTCAGGGCACCCACAGTACCAGAATTCCTGGGGTAGGCAGTCCTTGACCCCTCTTTCTTCCTTATGCCCCAGATGCAATGCCTGAGCATGCCCACACTGCTGCGGGCCCTGACCCAGGCTGTGCGCACAGGTAGGACCAAGGGGGCCTATCCTGGGATGGGGGAGCCCAGTCTCCTAGTGTGAGATCCCACCTACAGAAGCATCATGTCTCTCCTTGCAGGTCATGCTGCTAGTGGCCGGAGCCTCCATAGTAGTGCCGTGGTAGCGACCTACAGTGAGTATCTAGGTGGTCTCCAGTATGGGCTTTCCTGAGCATGGTCTTACTGGAGCTCAGGGAGGAGACTTGGGTCTCAGTTCTGACTTTGCCAGGGGCTCCTCTCTGAGCCTGTTTCTACTCTGAAAATGAGGACGATGGAGATTGAATGTGATTCTTGGGGCAGACCTCTCCCTTGAGGAAGTGGGTCTCAGCATGCCTCTGAGTATGATGGAGAGGGAGCCTGTGCCATTTCACCAGAACCCTTGGTGAAGGGAAAGGACAAGCCCCTTATCCTTTGACTCAACCCTTGTTTGAGGGTCTCAGCTCAGAAAGCTGCCTGGGACCAGAGAGAAGCAAGCAGGGCCTCCTGCTTAGGTCTAGAGGCCACCTCCCAGGGCTCTGGCTGGTGCTAGGGGAATGAACCCAGTGGTTGCACCTAGATGTGAGGGCCAGGCCTCATCTCCTGAGCTGGATTCCTTAACTTCCTCCATGGTCTCCCTGCAGAGTACGTGAATAAGCGGGAACCCACAATGGACGTGAAGTCAGTGACTGACCGGGCAGCTCAGACCCTGTTGTGGACTGAGCTCATCCGAGGTGGGTCTTGGTGGAGGTGGGCAGGTTTGGAGCAGGGGTCAGGTACGGATGTGCTGGGGAGGAGAGTGGCCCACTCACCATGACTTGCTGCCTACAGGCCTGGGCATGACCCTGAGCTACCTGTTCCGGGAGCCAGCCACCATCAACTACCCGTTTGAGAAGGGCCCACTAAGCCCACGCTTCCGTGGGGAGCACGCACTGCGCCGTTACCCATCTGGGGAGGAGCGCTGCATCGCCTGCAAGCTTTGTGAGGCTGTGTGCCCTGCCCAGGTGAGCCCTGGACCCTGTGGCTATCACATTGCCCCGCCCCTGGGCAAGGGAGCCCATGAAGTGCTAGGCCACAACCTGACCCCTCTGTTTAAAGTATTTCCCCAGAAAATTCCCTTTTCTGCTTTGAGCCCCCTCCCTTCACCCCATGAGTGGAACCAGTGAGATCTTTTTGCCCAAGTATTGTGAGTCAGCAAGTCAGCATAGGCCAGCATCTGCCTGAACAGGCCAGGTGGCACATGTGGGGCCTGCCCTGGGAATTGGCTGAGGGTAGGAAACTTGGGTCCAGGAGTCATGGGATGGCACCCAAGGTGTCCTCTTCCCTGAATGTGGCTGTAGTTTCAGGAGCCCATCCTTAGACTGGCCCTGAGGACTCACAGCCGAAGCCCTCCAGCCCCTGCCCCCTCTCCCACCCCATCTTTGGTAGCTGGTCATCGGAACCCTGCCGGGACATAGCTGGTAGTGTGGCTGTGATTGGTTGTGTCGGTGGATCTTGCACAGACTACCTGGAGTCAGGGCCTCTGATGCAGGAACAGATGCAGCTGAGGCCCTTGTCCACAACTGGCATGCATGCCAGGAGCCCTAGCAGGCATGGTCTGCACAGCAACCCCTTTCTGTTTCCATGGTTCAGGGCAGCTCCTAGACCTCTCCCAGGTCCTCCAGGCCACAGGCTGTGGCCTTGACATTTGTCCTCCAGCCAGTGTTTGGGAGCACCTAGGAGACCCCTTGACGGCAGCAGTGGTGAAAATCATGGTTTCCAGGTGGTGAAGGTCAGGCCAGGCCCTGTGCCAAGCTCATTTATTATCACATTTAATCTTTATAACAACGCCAGCAGGTAGAGATCATGTCTCCATTTCTATAGGCACAAAAAGATGAGGCTGCCAGGCAAAGGTCCCACAGTGCTCAGTGAGTATGACACACCTAAGTGGGGTGAGAGTTAAGTGTACTTGAAGGTCCTCCAAGCTGTGGGAGGCACCAGGCCACCTCTTCTTTCCCTAGCAGCCACAAGGCTGATCCTGGAACGTTAAGGCTCTTTTCAAGTGTGGGCTCCATGCCTCATTGTCTGTGTGGCTTCAAGAAGCCCTTCAGCCTCTGAGCCTCAGTTTTCTCATCCATCAGATGAGTTTAACTAGACCTGAATTAGAGTCTTGTTGGCCCTAGACAATCACTGGGCACTTACTACAGATGAGATGGCCCCTCCCCATGGCTGTGGCTATCCAGTGAACAAAGCGGGTATCAGCCTTCCCCTTGTGGGAGTAGTGTTCTAGGGCAAGAGATTGGACAGTTAACATGGGAGCAAGAAGAGTGTCAGCTGGGACAAGTGTCAGTGTGAGAAGGCAGATGTGAGGGTGGTCCCCAGACAGTCTTGATGATGATGGAGTGTCCATGCAGATACCAGGGGTAGGGATGAACTGAGGGGTTGATCCAGGGCCAGGACATGGCTGGCAGTGTGCCAGTGACTGGTGGCCACTCCCTCACACAGGCCATCACCATTGAGGCTGAGCCCAGGGCCGATGGCAGCCGCCGGACCACCCGTTACGACATTGACATGACCAAGTGCATCTACTGTGGGTTCTGCCAGGAGGCCTGCCCTGTGGATGCCATTGTTGAGGTGAGTGGGCCTGGTGGAGCAGTTAGGGCAGGGGGCTTCTGGGAGGAATCTGACCAGGCTGCACCTATGCCCCAAACTGCAGGGCCCCAACTTTGAGTTCTCCACCGAGACACACGAGGAGCTGCTGTACAATAAGGAGAAGCTGCTGAACAATGGGGACAAGTGGGAGGCTGAGATTGCTGCCAACATCCAGGCCGACTACCTCTACCGGTGATGTGCCCACTCACTGCTTGGTGCCCGCAGCCCCTGCTGCCCAATAAAAGCTCTGACCCTCACTGTCGTGTCCTGTCTTGCATCCAGGGACCTAGGGTGGACATCCCTAGCCTCCCAGGGGCCTGTGGATTCTTCCAGCAGGACCAGAGCCTGGTCCATCGGGCCTGTTCTCTTGGTGGGTTCCAGCTGCCCAGGGATCCTCTGCTGGTCCAGCCCTCCTGTGTGACTCTATGCGCCCATCAGGCCCTGCTCATTGTTGCCCATAGCCCATAGCAACCTTGACACCCACACATCTTCCTGGGTATCATCCTTTAGGTTCATTGATGCTGGAGGCCGCCTGAGGCCTGCTGCTCCCACAGTCTCCAGTGCCTAAGGGGAGGGGCCTGGGCCTGCTTCTCCTCAGACCAAAGGCCTAAGACCAGTAGGAGTTGGAGCCTCCCAAGGCCCCAGGCTGAAGTGTATCAGGAAACTCAGAAAGGCCAAGGCATCCTTTGCCTGAGGAGGAAGGCTCCTTGGGTGACAGTCACGAGGGAATGACACAAAGCCTCCTGCCCCTGAGCTGGCCTTGCCTCTAGCCACATCTTCCTCCCAAATTCCCCACATCAGGCTATGGCCCTGTGTTGGGACTTCCCAATTTGCAGTTCCAGCAGAGTGCTGTGGTTCCCTCTAGCAGTACACACTGATGTAATCGCCACAAACACCCCTTGAGCCTAGTGACAGGCACTAGGGGAGGCTTTCCTATCATTCTCAGCATGAGAAAACAGCCTTAAGAGTGGCAAAGTGACATCCTCTCGTCGTATCACACATAATGCCCAGTTCAGGTCTAGGATATTTCAGGTCCCCTCCCCTTTCCAAAAATGCTATTTACAAAACTCCAAGATACATCTGGGAAAGAAGCGGGAGGGTGTTTGGCAGATCAGTAAGTGGGAAATGCCCCAAGTGCCGTCTCCACTCAGGCAGGACTGTAGATTAGACATTCAAGGTGTGCAAAGGCCTGTAGCAAAGAAACCCAGCCTGTCCCCAGGGCCCTCGAAGGCTGAGGAACTGTGCACAAGGGTGAGATGTAACAGGAGCAGCTGAAGGGAAGAACAGAGCCCACCAGTGTCTGTGTGTCCCGCCCACTGCTAGTCTTAGTGGCTGCTGCAGACAGGAATTCTTTTCAAGGAGGCAGACTTAAAAATCCTAAACATCACTGCCTTTTCCCAGACATAACTGTTAGATCCCTGGCATAGTGCCTTACTGTACCCAGATAGATGGGATGCTTGCCCTAAACATGGGCAGACTACCCGGCTAGTAACTTGGTTCTTGCTGATATACCCAAGGCATTTCTGCATCACAACTGTAGCTGTGACACCAGTGTGGGGTTTTGGGGGTGGTTTTGGTCTTTTTGAAACAAGAGTTTCACTGTGTAGTCCAGGCTGGCCTTGAACTCACTATGTGCCCCTAGCTAGCCTCAAACTGGTGGAGATCCTCCTGCCTCAAGCTCGAGAGAGCTGAGTTTATAGGCCTACACTACCACCTATGACCTCCTTTAGTGACCATGGCAGGGCTCCAGTTTCTCTTGCACTCTGAAGAATTGTCCTGGGGCCCCTCCTACCTCTGGTCAGAACAGACCGATGGGCTCTGAACACAAGCCCCTCAGTTTTGTGAGGATGTTGGCCTTGGCTGTGACTGAGTTTCTGGGCTTCAATCTGGAGCTCCATTTGTCTCCCCCACTCCCACCCTCTCAGAGTCCCCAGCTCAAGGATCCCCAGAGCTGAGGGGCCCTACATCTTTCTGGTCCCCAGTGGGTACAGTCCAGCCTATCCAAAGTGTGGGCAGGGAGACAGTCATGAAGTCATGAGTCTGAGTTTCTAGGCACTGATACCCGATGAACCTTGTGAAGCTGATTAGGGGCAAGGTCACCAGGACACCCCTAGTGCAGGTGGCTGGAGAGTTAACCCACTTTGCTCCAGGGAGAATTTCCCAGCGCCTGCTGGATTCATAGGACTGAGCAGAAAACAGCATGGCCTGGCCCTCAGTGTCCTGCTGCCTGAAGAAATAGGCCCAGAGAGAAGCACCCCCGCACAAGGACACAGAGCACTGGGCCTGAATCTCAGGCCCTGTCCTAGGTGATCAGAGCAGGAAGGTGTGAGCCCCGAGGTGAAGTGGGAGGGAGTCCCAGGGGCCAGGGGCGGAGGACCGTGTCGGAGACCCCAGGGCCAGCAGCCCAAATGTGTTGGGGTCCCCAGCCACAGGGCAAGCGAGCCCTCCAGGCAGGAGAAGGGGTCCTATTCCTTAGGCTGCAGCCAGGCAGCGATGGGCGCCTTCCCTGTCTCCTGTCTCCTGACCCCGTCGCCGATTTCCTATTCGAAGTTAAGCAAACCCGGCCTGGGGAACAAGCGACCGACAAGGTAGGCCCAGCTCTCAAAGGCTCCCAGGATTCTGGGCGGGGCTTGGGCGGGGGCGTTTCCGGCGCTGGCCCCACCCACCCCACTGGGAGTGAGCGGCTCGGCCCGAGGCTAGAGTGTAGTGTCTGATCCCGCTGAGAGCGGAGCGGAGTGGCCCACAGAAGTGAGTGTTCCAGCGCGGTCCGCGAAGTCCCATTCTCTGCCTGCCCACCCACTTCCCCTGCTCCGGGAAGGGAATCCTGGCGCTTCACCCAGCTGGGACAGTGGAAGCAGCTCAGGCGGTCACCGCACCGGTGTTCGCCGTACTAGGGTGGCAGAGGAGACCAGGAAGGAGGGGAGGGTGGGGTCTTAACTCACCACAACATCTGAGTCCAGCTCTTCCAGGCCTGCGTTCACAGCTTGCCCTGCTGCATCTTGCTTGTAGGGAGGGGCCCATTCTACAGATAAGGAAATTGAGGCCCAAATAGGAAGTAGCAGGGCTAGGAAGGAGGTGGGTGGCTCCAGAGCCCACCAGTGTGGAGCAGAGGAGAGGCCCGGTGGGTGTGGAGGAAGGGGCGCAGGGTGAGGGAGGAGTGCTGGAGTCCGAACTCTGAAGCTGTGGGCTGAATGGTGGAGGCACCTCCATGTGGTCCGTAGCCTGGCTGGGGACCAGTGGTTGGGCAGAGACCAGGGGGAGCAGGGTTGGACTGGCTGCCAGAGGCAAGGCCACAGGGCACCCTTCCGTGCTGGGACTGTCCCGCTTGCAGCCCTGCACCTGGCTCTTACTTGTCTTGTGCCTTGCTTAGCCCCCTGCTGGGCCCCCTGCTGGCCAGGCCACCTTAAACTGACCCTCTCCCAGCCTCAGTTGGCCCACGTATAGGACCGGTTCCTGCATCGCTTCCGGAGGCCAGTGTGAGGTATTTTGACTGAGCGGATTACTGGGGATTCACTCAAAGAGGAAGTGGCGGCTCAGTAAGGGCAAGGGACTTGTGTCATGTCACACAGCCAGTGCCAACCTCGGCAGGTCCCTGAGCCCTGATATCTGGCCCTCTGCCTAGTGGCTAGAGCCTTGGGCTATGGAAACCAATTCCTTTTTACCTCCTGATTCCCTGTGCAGGGCCTCTATTTTTTTGTTGCAGTCTTGGGCTGCCCTGAATTCTCTCCTTTCCCAAGCTGGGGATGAGGCTGTGGTTTCCTATTCAGAGTTAAGTAAACCGGGCCCAGGGGAGGAAGTGACTAGCAGGGCTGGCCCAGACAGCAGACCAGCTCACTGCGGGTGAGGCTCCCTGCTCTGTCCCCTCTGCCTTGATTTGGGAGTTCAGAAAACTGAGTCTCATGAGGGGTCCTGGGACTCAAGAGCAGTGACCACTGAGCAGGCAAGGGGACCCGAAGGGCATCCTGGCTTCTAAGCGGGGGCACCGGGTGGAGGCCACCCTGGCCCTCCCCCTGCCTGCATTTGAGCAAGTCTCTTCCCGCCTGATTCACAGTTTCACTTTCATTGGTTTCAACACCTGGGAAGTTGTCCCGGCCCCCGCTGCAATGGGCACCAGGGTCACAAGCAGCAGCTTGCAGCCCAGTGGCCCACGGGGGCCTAGAGCAGCTGCCCCCCCACCCCATTCTCTTTCTCACAGGGAGGTAGGAGGCTCTAGGTGCTGGGAGGGCAAGCCCCAGCCTAGCCAGGTGTCAGTTTTCACTGCCTGCTGGCTCCTGCAGAAGAGGCAAGACTGGAGATGGCAAGATTGGAGGCAGCCCTTTGCCTGAGGTCTAGGGTGAGGCCAGAACAGAGGAGGGACAGCAGCAGTAGAGATGTGAGCACAGCCAGCATCTCTGGAGACAGGGGTCAGGGTGGGGGAGTAGCTGAGAGAGGTACCTTGAGGCTGGGTTGCAGGTCCATGCTAGGCCAGCTCCACGCCCAGTCACACTGCTTACTTCCCGTGGCTCTCAGCATCCCATCACCCCCATCCTGGACCTCAGTTTCCCCATCTGTCTAGTAGGGTTGGTAGCAGCACCTTTTGGGACTGTGCGAGCAGAGGTATGGGTTTTATCTGTTGGCTTGGGACCTGTCTGTGGCTTGCCCCTGACACCCCCAACTCGGCCCCACAGGACGATGGGCTCCATGTTCCGTGGTGAGGAGGTGGCCCTGGTGCAGCTCTTCCTGCCTACAGCAGCCGCCTATACCTGTGTGAGCCAGCTGGGTGAGCTGGGCCTCGTGGAGTTCAGAGATGTGAGTCAGGTTGGGACAACTGGGAGGGCTTTGTCTTTGGCATCGATGCTGAGGGGTGACAATAATCCAGGCCTTGGTGGGGACCCACCTCCCCCATGATAGCCGCTGACTTCACATGTGTCCTGGCAGCCTTGTAGGAAGTGATCTGTTCTTAGGAGGCCTTCTCAGCTTCTGTTCTTACTCTCTCCGGGTATATGGCAATGGAGGCCCACAGAGTACTGAGCACCTTTTTGGAGGAGGCAGCTAAAGCCCAAGGAGACCCAGCCCTGGGCCGCAGGGTAGGAACCTCCTTGGGATGCTAACTCCTCCATGTGGCAACCACAGCTCAATGCATCTGTGAGCGCCTTCCAGAGACGCTTTGTGGTGGATGTCCGGCGCTGTGAGGAGCTGGAGAAGACCTTCAGTGAGTTGACCCCAGACCCACATCCCTGGCAGGCTTCGAGAAGAGGCATCATCCAAGCTGGCTCTGACAGGCAAAGCCCGTGTGACCCAGGTGGAAGGCAGAGAAGGAAGGTGCAGGCAGGGCCGAGAACTTCATCCTGTGGACACTGGGAGCCATAAGGGCTTCTAAGCAGAACAGAGGCAGGGACAGCTTTCTGCTCTGTGACAGACTGGGGTGGGTAGAGGCCATGGTCTAGAGTTGTGTCCCCTAAGAAGCAGCTCCTTCTTGGGTCCAGGCAGGAAGGACCCAGCCCTGGCCACCTCTCCTAGGAGGAAGGAGCCTGCAGCTCCCAGACAGCTAGGCTAGGAAGACAGGGCAGGATTTGCTCTGTGGCTTGTGAGTCTTGTGAGACTTATAGCACTAACTGGCCAGGCAGTTCAGCCCTCACCCCAGGCTTGGGGATGCCAGGACTGGCCTGCTGGGAGACCTCAGAGGGGCTCAGGGCCTGGCCTGGCAGTGGCTGAGGGATGGGGATCAGAGTAGCCTGGACTTGAGCCTAAAGGAAGGGGACTTCTGGGATAGAGATTTAGCCTGGGATTTTCCCGGGGCTCTCTGGCTCCATGAGTTTACTAGCAGGTGGGGTGATGGAGTTTGGGGCAGCATTTGGGATCCTCCAGATGTGAGCCAGCCCTTGGCTAACAGTGGACATTAGCTGGAGTGGCCCTCACAGCTCTCTGACCCCACTCTGTGCACCCAGCCTTCCTGCAGGAGGAAGTGAGGCGAGCTGGCCTGGTGCTGCCTCAGCCCGAGGGAAGGCTGCCTGCGCCCCCACCTCGTGACCTGCTGCACATCCAGGAGGAGACAGATCGCTTGGCAAAGGAGCTGCGCGATGTTCGGGGCAATCAGCAGGAGCTGCGGGCCCAGCTACATCAGCTACAGCTCCATGAGGCTGTGCTGGGCCAGAGCCACGGCCCCCCGGTATGGGTGCACCTGAGGGGAGGGTATGCCAGCCCCCGCCACTCCCGAGTGGCCCTCATGGTGTCTGTCTTTCGGCTCCTAGCAGGCAGCTGCCCACATTGATGGCCCCTCCTCGGAGAGAAGCCCCCTGCTGCTGTCCCCTGCGGGGCCACACCAGGACCTGAGGGTCAAGTGAGTGAGGACCTCTTGCTCTTGCGCCCCAGCCCCCGCCCCACCCAGTGGATGGGGCTGCTCCTTCCCCCCGAGTTATTCCCTCACCCCCAGCTCACCTTCTGTCTGCTTCCTGAGGCCCAGAACTTCCCTGAGCCCTTGCCCCTAGGGGTTGTCCTTCTCTGGGCCTGTCCCTGATGGGGGTGACCCAGTTGAGTGGCTGAGTGAGGCATGCAGTGAGGGTCTGAGTTCCCCTCCAGCCCTGGTCTGCAGCTTTGTGGCAGGTGCCGTGGAGCCCCACAAGGCCGCTGCCCTGGAGCGCCTTCTCTGGAGGGCCTGTCGCGGCTTCCTCATTGCCAGCTTCCAGGAGATGGAACAGCAGCTGGAGGACCCCATGACTGTGAGTCAGTGGGGGCCAGGCTGAGTGGGGGCGTCCTGGGCAGAGCCAGGGCCCCAGGGTAAACTGAGCCTGGCTCTCTCTGGCAGGGTGAGCCTACGAGGTGGATGACCTTCCTCATCTCCTACTGGGGTGAGCAGATTGGACAGAAGATCCACAAGATCACAGCATGGTGAGTCACCACTCAGGACAGCAGGCCTGCCTGGCTCAGGGCACTTGTTGGCCCCATGTGCCCCAGGCCCCTGCATGTCACTGGTGCCAAGCCTGTCCTGTCCAGCTCCTCCTGGGGAGCCCCTCAGACTGACCCTCACATGCACCCTCGTCCCTGCCAGCTTCCATTGCCACGTCTTCCCATACCTGGAGCAGGAGGAGGCCCGGCGGGGGGTCCTGCAGCAGCTTCAGCAGCAGAGCCAGGAGCTGCAGGAGGTGGGCACCCACCCACCCACCACCCCCGTCCCCTGCCTGCCTGGGCCTTCCTGACTACTTGTACTGGCCTGCAGGTCCTGGGGGAGACTGAACGGTTCCTGAGCCAGGTACTGGGCCGGGTGCAGCAGCTGTTGCCAGCAGGACAGGTGCAGATCCGCAAGATGAAGGCTGTGTATCTGGCCCTCAACCAGTGCAGCGTGAGCTCCACACACAAGTGCCTCATCGCCGAGGCCTGGTGTGCTGCACTCGACCTGCCCACTGTGCAGCAGGTGCTGCGGGACAGCTCGGTGAGCATGCTCAGGCCTTGCCCCCTCTCACCCTCCCTCCTATCAGGTGCCTTCTTCTGGCTGCATCACACCTCATGTCCCCAGCATCTTGCCTTTGCCCTGGTTGGGGCAGGTGCTCCCTTCCTCCCAGCTGCCTCCTCCAGGGAGTCTGCCCAGGTGGCCCTGGCCCTTCAGTCCACCCTCCTCTGCCTTCCCAAAGCCCCTGCAATTATAGTCAGGAACCTCCTTCACCTCTAGACTCTGAGTGTGGTACAGAGACCCTGCCCTAGGGGTGCTGTAGTGCATACTGCTGGGTGCAGGCCTCAGGTACAGCTCGAGCCACCTGATGAGTACAACCTTCTGTTTCTCAAGGAGTTTCTAGTCTAGGTGATGCCTTTGGCCTCCTTGAGTCCCCTGACCTGGGGAGGGTGGGGCTGTTTACCCTGTTTCTCAGGGAGCAAGGGGCTGCCCGACTTCCTCCTATTCCTACCCGGTGGTCACAGAGTGAGTCTTGCATTGTTCTGTATCTCACCTGGGCTTGGCTGGGTCCCAGGGCTCCCGAAGGCCCTCAGCCTCCATCTCTGTCTCTCTGCCCGGCCCTCAGAGCGAGGCAGGAGTGAGTGCCGTGGCTCACCGCATCCCATGCCAGGACATGCCCCCGACTCTCATCCGTACCAACCGCTTCACTGTCAGCTTCCAGGGGATTGTGGATGCCTATGGTGTGGGCCGCTACCAGGAGGTCAACCCTGGTGAGAGATTCATCCTCGCCCCTGTGCCCACCCTGGGAACCTCAGCCTGGGATGGAGTGGAGTGGTCTCCACTCTGGGCCAACCCATGCCTTTGAGAAACACACTCCCCTCACCATTTCTCACGGGCTTTGTGTTTGTCCTCAGCAAATGTCCCTTGCTAGAGTCACAGGGGAACCAGCTGGGGCTTGTGCCGTGTGCGGGGCTTGGCCAGTGAGAATGGCTCAGATCTGAGTCCAGCTCACTTCCTTTGATGAGTTTCTTAGTTGCTCTGAGCCTCAGTTTCCTCACCTGTCAGACCCAAAGACATGTTGGGAAGGTTGGGGTCATGAAAGACACCATGTTTAAGTTTGAGCTCATTCTATTTTAGGTTCTCTCTAACATGGATGTTCTGGTGAGCGGTCTGTTAAGGGAGGTGCCCTCAGGAGAAACCAGTCAGGGAGGGGCTGAGGGGAGAACCATGCAGGGTGAGGAGAAGCTGAGTGTGGGTGCCCCTCGCCCAGTGCCGTGGCAACGTACCTATAATCCCAGCCACTTGGGAGGCTGAGGCAAGAGGATCGAGAGTTCAAAGTCAGCCTGAGTGTGATTGCCTTTCCCTCTGGCCACTCCTCTCCTACAGCAGCTGTCTGCAGTGTGGCTGATGCCACTAGATGAATGGAGAGACCCAAGGGTTCCGCTGTGTGCATGGGGGACCTGGCTTATAGCATAGCCTTGGCTATAGAGGGCCTCTCTGGAAAGGGGCCTTGATCCCACTCAGTGGGCAAGTCAGGGTGCCCAGGTTCCCGAGGTAGTGGGTAGGATATGAGGACTGAGTCTGATGGGGCCCCCTAGTTTCATACGTCCAAAGTTCTTCCTCATTGACAGACGCCAGTCTAGTCAGGGCAGTGTCACTGCCCAGATCCCCACAGTGGACAGTCTGTTGCAGGCTCTCAGAGCTGTAGCCTGGAGCACCACAGCTGGTGGCTGATCCTAGATACAGCCTGGCGGTTCTGGAGGCCAGAAATCCAAGGTTACGTTGTTGGCTGGGGCTGTTCCTGCTGAGGGCTGTCAGAGAGACTTGGTCTTGGCCTTTCTCCTGGGCTTGTAGGTGGCCGTATTCTCCCTTCATATGTCTGTGACTATGTCCAAACTTCCCCTCGTCTGTAGGGACACCAGATGTATTGAGGTAGAGCCCATCCTAATGGCCTCTTCTTAACCCACCACCGCTATGAGGATACTATCTCAAAGTAAGGTCGAATTCTGAGGGACTGGGAGTCAGGATGCAAATCTATCTTTTGAGGGGCACAAGTCAGCCTATGTAGGGCATGTGTATTGGAATCCTGCTAACCCCCAAGAGGAATTGTTCCATTTTACTTCTGGGAAACAGACCTCAGAGATTAAGTGACCAGCTCGGCCTTCCGGAATTGGCTGTTACCCACCAAGAACACCTCAGAGCTTTGTCTTTTCTGTGGTTCTGCTTCATGCTTTTCAAAATTAATGTTGGTGGCCAGACATGGTACTCATCTATAGTCCCAGCTACTCAAGAGGCTGAGGCTGGAGGATAGCTTGCAGGAGTTTGAGACCAACCTGGGCAAACAGCAAGACCCCATTTCAAAGATAAACAAGCTGGGTGTGGTGGCACATGCCTGTAAGCCCAGCAGTCTTTTTTTTTTTTTGGTACCAGGGATTGAACTCAGGACCTTGTGCTTGCAAGGCAGGCCTGGTACCACTGAGCTAAATCCCCATCCCCTAAGCCCAGCACTCTTGAGAGGCTGAGGCAGGAGGAGTTTGAGCCCAGCCTGGGCAATTTAGTGACTTAGCAAGACCCTGTTTCAAAGATTAAAAAAATAAATTTAAAAAAAGGGCTGGGAGCTGGAGACTTAGCTCCAGTGGTGCCCCGCCTGCCTGGCAAGCGCAAGGTCCTGAATTCAATCCCTGGTATCAAAAAAAAAGGGCTGGGAATGTAGCTCAGTGTGAAGGCCCTAGGTTCAATTCTGAGTACAAAAACAAAGTTTCAACTGCTAACTTTACATGGAGAGCCACTGGTCTGCCAGGTCCTGCCCATGGACACTCAGTTATAATAACCCTGTGAAGCAGCATTGTTGTTGACTGTATTTTCAGATGGGAAAACAGGCTCAGAGAGGTTGAGTAGCAAACCCAAGGCTGCAGAGCTCTGGAATGCCAGCTAGTGGTGCCTCCCAAATGCCCTCTTGGTGGTTCCTGGGGTCCAGAAGCTTGGGTTGGGGTCCTTGGTGGCACCTTGGACAAGAAAGCAGATACTGGTTCCCCTGTGGGGCTCTGGCTGACCACGTACCCCTCTGCCCACAGCACCCTACACCATCATCACCTTCCCCTTCCTCTTCGCGGTAATGTTTGGCGACGTGGGCCACGGGCTGCTTATGTTCCTCTTCGCCCTGGCCATGGTGCTTGCAGAGAACCAACCGGCCATGAAGGCTGCACAGAATGAGGTGCGGGCTGCCAGGGGTGCCTGGCAGGGATGGGGTGGCAGGGCTAGGCAGCCCCTCACCATGCTGCCCCTCCAGATCTGGCAGACCTTCTTTGGGGGCCGCTATCTGCTCCTGCTCATGGGCCTGTTCTCTGTGTACACCGGCTTCATCTACAACGAGTGCTTCAGCCGAGCCACTACCATCTTCCCCTCGGGGTGGAGCGTGGCCACCATGGCCAACCAGTCTGGCTGGAGGTGAGGCCCATGGCCCCCGGCCCACCCTGTGACCCCGGGTCCTGTGCTTCCTGACCACCACCCACTGTTGTCACAGTGATGCGTACCTGGCCCAGCACCCACTGCTCACCTTGGACCCTAATATCTCTGGCGTCTTCCTGGGACCCTACCCCTTTGGCATCGACCCGGTGAGTGCTGCCACTCCAGTGCTCACAGGGTGTAGGCAGGTGGGAGGGCCAAGGTGGGGACTCCTGCACCCCATCTGTTCATGCCTCCTTCAGCAGCTGTCCCCAGCACCCACTCTATGTCGGGCTCTGCATTATACACAGGACACAGCCCATCCTGCTGTGCCTGTCCCTGTCACCTGAGAGGACAGAAAGGCCTGCACTGGTAGCAGCTCAGCCTCTGCTGAGCCTTCTGTGGAGTGATTTTATATTTGGTCCACGTAACGACCTCATGAGTGCCCATCATCTGATTGTCCAGGTGGGGAAACTGAGGCCCAAGCCACATGGCAAGGTCACCTAGCTGGGGAGAACTGGGGCTTGAGCCCAGGCTGCCTGACTGCTCTGAACTCTCAGCCATCACTCCCTTGGTTGCCCCTCAGCGGAGGTGGCAGAGGGTGCTGGGGGTGATGAGGGACTTGGGCTGCAGGACTCCCCCTACCCCCTGAGCATGGCACCCTCTCCTGTCACCCCAGATCTGGAGCCTGGCCACCAACCACCTGAGCTTCCTCAATTCCTTCAAGATGAAGATGTCTGTCATCCTGGGTGTCACCCACATGGCCTTCGGGGTGGTCCTGGGAATCTTCAACCACGTGTGAGGACAGAGCTGCCCGTGGGAGTGTGAGGCCAGGCAGGGCCTGGGTAGCCCTGTGACCCACTTGCTCCCCCTAGGCACTTTGGCCAGGGCCACCGGCTGCTGCTGGAGACGTTGCCCGAGCTCATCTTCCTGCTGGGCCTCTTCGGCTACCTCGTCTTCCTGGTCGTCTACAAGTGGCTGTGCATCTCGGCTGGTGGCTCTGCCTTGGCCCCCAGTATCCTCATCCACTTCATCAACATGTTCCTCTTCTCCCGTAGCCCCACCAACCGGCTGCTCTACCATGGGCAGGTGGGCTGGCCCGGTGGTGGTGTGTACCGCCTAATGGGGACCCCGTGTCACTGGGCCACCCAGAGGTGCAGGATCCTCATCTAGGAAATGGGACCATGGGGCTGAGGCCCTGTAGACAGGGTGATGCAGTAGTTCCTGGTGGCCTGAGGCAGCTCAGGAGTCCTTGTGGAATGACAGGCATCTGGGGGAAGGGCCTACAGCTCTCTGGCCCAAGTGCCTGCTGTGTGCACTGTGGCCTGATGTGCCCTCTCACCCACAGGAAGTGGTACAGTATGCACTGGTGGTCCTGGCCTTGGCCGCGGTGCCTGTCTTGCTGCTGGGCACACCTTTGTACCTGCTGCGCCAGCAGCGCAGCCACCGTCTGCAGAGAAGGCCTGCAGGTGGACAGGTAAAGGCAAGAGGGCTATGTGGGAGGCAGGCTGCCATCCGTATATCCCTGACCCTCACTTCCGTCAGGCTCGAGCAGCTGTGAGCCGGCTGCTGGGTGGGCAGCGTGACCCCTCCTGGGGCTGGGGATTACTCACACTGTCCATCCCACCCTCGGCCCCAGGACAAGGACAAGGCCAAACTTATAGACATTACTGATGCCTCTGAGAGTGGCTGGGGTCCTGACGAGGAGAAGGCAGGGTGCTCTGGGGACAAAAAGGAAGCTGAGGTGGGTGTGACACCTTCTTGAGGGTTGTGGTGGCCACTAGCCCAGCTGGCTCCTCTGTTCCTCACTGCCACCTGCCTGCCCACCTGGCAGCTTGTCCCCTCTGAGGTCTTCATGCACCAGGCCATCCACACCATCGAATTCTGCCTTGGCTGCATCTCCAACACGGCCTCCTACCTGCGCCTCTGGGCCCTGAGCCTGGCCCATGCCCGTGAGTGACCAGCAGATTGATATGGCCAGTGGGGTGGCCTGGGTTCTGGCTCCAGCTCATTTACACAGTGGCTGGCTGGGGGGCCTGGTGTCTCTCTAGGCCTCAGTGTCTGCTCTGTGAAATCAGGTCATCTGAGAAGGTGCCTTGCTGGCCCCACAATCAGGGAGGGTATCAGCCCTGGGGTCAGGGGGCTGGCAGGCACCTCCTTACCCATGACTCATTGGCCCTCTTACCGCAGAGCTGTCAGAGGTCCTGTGGGCCATGGTGATGCGCATGGGCCTGAGTGCAGGCCTAAAACTGGGCGTGCAGGCTGTCATGATGGTCCCTGTCTTTGCTGCATTTGCCGTGTTGACTGTTGCCATCCTGCTGGTGATGGAAGGGCTCTCAGCCTTCCTCCATGCACTGCGGCTGCACTGGTGAGCATCCCCCACTGGCCTGGGAGGAAGGGCTGGGTGGGCGCCCCTCACCAGCCTCCCCTTCTTGCCCCCAGGGTGGAGTTCCAGAACAAGTTCTACTCGGGCACTGGCTACAAGCTGAGCCCCTTCACCTTCGCTGCCGAGGATGAATAGCAGCCCCAACGTGTCCTTACCTCCCTAAGACAGGAAAAGAATAAAGAGCAGGCAGACTTGTAATGGCATTCTGGTCCTTTCTAGGACACCAAGGGCTGGGCTGAAGTCAGAAGGGCAGGGCCCTGGGTTCTGGGCTCCCTTAGGTACTACTTTGACCCCTTTCCGGCTAAAGTGGGAAGGGGATGGGGAGCCCTAGTCTAGGATCTGGGCCTCAAGTCAGGGTGAGGACCCAGAAGCACCTCCACAATGCCCCAGGCTCTTGGGGTGAAAAGGGCACACAACATGAGGGCTGTTTCCAGCATATTCTAGCTTCATGTGAGCTACAGCCCTCCAGCCTGTCAGGGGAGTGAGCTTTCCACCCTTGGAGGTATGCAAACTGGCTAGAAGGACATCTAGCCTACTGTGGGGGAGGGTGGTGATTGTCATGTACCCAGCATCAAAGAGGAGCAGCCTGGAATACCCAGCCTGACCTGGTGGTGTATGTGGGAACAAGGAGTCACCCACCTGCAGCCAGATCTCCAGGGAATGGCAGGAACTGTCCAGAGCAGCCAAGGACTTGCCCAGGGCCCTGGAGGTCAGAGCAGGGGCTGAAGTGACTCCAGGCTCTGCCTTCCCATACTGAGGCCATGGCCTCTCACCTGGGGTGGTGGCTGGCCTGGAAGCTATCCTCTTCCCTCTGGCCTGAGTACCACCATGGACTGGGAAGAAGAGCCAATGCTTCTCGGTGGCCTTGACTTTTCCAGCCAACAATCTGCAAAATGGTTCTTCCAGCCAGAGGCCCCAGGAACAAAGGCTACTCTGAGGCCAGAGCTGCCCTGAGCACAGCAAGTCAAGGTGGCCTGGCCTCTGGTGGTGGCTCTGGCCAGCTGTTGGGAGGGGGTTGTCCCTTGGGTCCTGGACTGCCTTGCTGAGGACCCCTGGAAGCCAGGTGGGACTATTCAGGGCTCTGAACAGTTTCTGTGCCTGGTAGACTCAGGTCAGAGACATGAGTAACATTGCCTGGCTAGGAACAAGGAAGCTAAGCACAAGCCTCAGGAGGCTGTGGATGGACCTAGACTGACCTTGGGGAGACAGATGCTCAGAGCTGCGTGGGAGATCCCAGAAGATGTCAGTTGAGTCCAGTTGCCATGGAAATGGCACACAACCAGCCACTGGGGCCAGTGCCTTTGAGGGATCATCTGCAGTTTGGACTGTGGTGGCTGGTGACAGACCAGGCTAGATGCAATCTCTGCTTATCCACGGGACAACTTAGCAAGCCAATCAGAACTTCAGGAAAAGCTAAGCCGCCTGAAGAACATGAGTGATGGGCCAGGGTGGGTGGGGGTCAACAGGGAGAGCAAAGGAATGGCACCAACTTAATTGGAAGGGCTCAGAAATGTGTGGAACAATTTTTTTTGGTATTGGGGATCGAACTCAAACTTTATACTTGCAAGGCAGGCAGCAGAACCACTGAGCTAAATCCCCAGCCCTGGAACAACTTTTTCCCATGCTTTTCTTTTCCTTGCTATATAAGGACTGAACCTAAGGCCTTCACACTGAGCTATATCCCCAGCCCTTTTTGAGACAGGGTCTGGCTTCATCGCTAAATTCTCCTAAACTTGTGATCCTCCTGCCTCAGCCTCTCAGGGTGCTGGAATTACAGGTTTCTACCACCATGCCCCAGTATGGGGAAACTTTTGAGTTGACAAGGACAACTGAAATACCCTGTCATTTGGGGATCTGGCCCAAACGCATCTCAGCCAAGAAATGGTGTGTGAGCCAGCAAGGTGTCAGGAGTGGCTGAAGCAGAGTTAGCAGGCAAAGGATGGGTGGGGCTGCCAAGGTCAGTGACTGCAGGGGTCTTCATTCTACTGGATGTGAAGCTGCAGAGACTGCACAAAGGGCAGTGGCATCAGTTACTGTGCTGTGTCAGAACTTAAGTGTCACCTGTGTAAAAACAGGTGAATACCAAAGTCTCCCTCCTGCCCCTGCTCACCATTCAGTTTCCCCTCGGGACAGCCAGTCATGGTTTCCAATTTCCTCCACATCCCTCCGGGGTGCTTTGGTCTGAGGAAACAGCGCCATAGTCAGGTTAAGTCTGGAGGGTGGCAGAGTATCCCGACGAGTGTGCTCGGCAAGATCTCCTCAAGACTCAGAGAAGGAGCCCAATGCAGACCCTGAGGACAGAGGGAAACCAGTGTGGTGGCCCGGAGACTAAAGTGTCACAAGGAGGAAGACGATGAGATCCAGATGCTGAGCAGCCCACATGCACCTGGGCAGAGGCCTCCCATGGGCACAGGAGGTAATGGGAGCCCCCCCTGAAGGGTTAGGACACCTTAAAGAATGACAGCTTGAGGTTGAGGCTTAATTTTTTTATTTGTATAGTACAATCTCTGTAGTAGTAGCAGAAATATATGCAAAAAACCAAAAAAATTCAAAGGCTTCAGAGTAAAAAAAAAAAGCTAAGAACTTATCCCATTGAACATTTAATATATATAGATTTCACAGCTATAGTCTGTTGGGGCCCCAAACCCCACATAAGGGCTGCCGACTCCCACAGATGGACATCAGGGACATTGGGAAGGGAGTGAGGCTGAGGCTGGGAATGCTGGCCACTAGCAAAGCCAAGGCCAAGGGCAGGAGGAGGCATCTGAGGGCTCCTGGGGAAGCCACGCCTGGCCCAGGATCCCAAACTCCAGGCCAGATAAAGGGAAGTGAGAAAGGGTGAAGGAGCTGCCCTACGGCCTGCTCCACCCTGGGAACATGGAGGGAAGGAAGCCAGTGAGGCCCCCACTGCCCAAAGCTCGAGTGATGAAGCACACACTGAGTCAGGTATATCCAGTTACGGTGAAGGTCATCTATGTACCAAATGTGTATGACAGGTACAGGGCACGTCTGTCCATCCATCCATCCATCCATGGACAGTGCTCCTGACAGCACATGGGCAACCTGCTTCTCCAACAGCCATTCAGCCTGGAGGCTCCTGGAGACATGGGCTGGGTGCCGCTGCAGACGCCATAGCTGGAGCTCAGCCCACAGAGCCACTTCACAGTATGTCTTGTGTCACTTGGGAGTAAGCAGTGTCTACAACACATAGCCCACAAAGAACCTGGTCACAATGTCCACTGGCATGTTAATGAAAGAATTTTTTAAAAACCAACATTAACCAAAGTATCCGCAGTAACACTGGTCACTCCTGCTGCTGGCCATGTCTGACTGAATGTCTTAGGCTCCAGAGAGAAACCACCTCCTCTAGATTAAAAAGGTTCTGATATTGCACTACTGTACTATATTTCTGCCTCCCAATCTCATTTCAGAGTCATAGTGAGATTGTAAACAAGATAGGAAATAAATGTTACTCCACTTTAATACAGTCCTCAATATCATACACATCTGTGTGCAGCGCGAGACACCAAGACCTCCCCACACAGGTGTAGTGGTTGCAGCAGAGGCCCCGCCTGGCTGCCTCCAGGGAGTCCAGTGGTGGAGAGGGTGGAGTCCTCCTCAGTCACACCCCCAGCTTCCTCTTCTGCTCGAAATAGGCATCAAACCTGGCTTGGGCGTATTCCTGGGAGACAGCAAAGAGAAGGGCTTACCAAGGGTTCTTGCGGCCTGGGCCCTGCCCACACACCCAGCCCAGCACTGCGTGTACAAGGACTCCCTGAGCACAGGGTAGACTACTATAGGGCTGTTCTCAAGACATGGTTTATCCAAGCTCCTGGCAATGTCCCTCGCAGCTTTATTTTAAAGTTACCGGCCAAGCAGCCAACTCAGGAAGGACTCCTGTCTCTGTATCTGGCACCTGGACTGTTACTGGGCTTGCTCACCCAAAATCCCACAGCACTGATGCCCACTTGTCAATGGTTCCTCTTTTAAAGCAAAAGGTCCATGGCCAGAGCAAATACAGAGCAAAAGGTGAGCCACAGAGTGCCTCCAGATCACTGGCAGCCCCACCATGGCACAGGGCACAGGCTATTGTGCATTCCGCGTAACAGTCGGTAAGAACTTGCCCCAAATAGTCATTAGGAATCTGACTAAATTACACTATCATTTTTTGAGAAATTAACTTGGAGGCATAGTTTCTGTCCCACAAACACAACCCATTTTAAAGGTACACTGTGAGGTTTCCACAGGTGCACTTGCCATGACAAGGAAAG
The DNA here is from genome assembly GCF_000247695.1 of Heterocephalus glaber. The sequence goes on along the minus strand of NW_004624767.1, from coordinate 18,805,552 downwards.
TCCCTAGCATCCCCTAGACGCCCTCCACCCCTACGCCTATCGCAGGCAGCTGCCAACCTGTCTGTCGCTAGACGGACTTCTCTAGACTACCACACGTGCACACAGCGTGCACCTCTGTACTCAGGCTCCTTCCGTGCAGCAGGTTTAAGAGTCATCCATGCTGCATGTGCATTGTTGGGCGACTTCCTTTCCACTGCTCAGCAGTTTCCCAGGATATGGATCCAACACCCTATTTATGTAAGAGTACACCCACTGACTGGCATTTAGGCTGGATCCAGCTTGGGACTATTAAAAATAATGCTACTATAAACATTTGAGGACGAGCCTTGGTGTGGAAATGCATGTTCAGCTCCATGGGATCCTGACCCAGGAGAGGGACAGTGGGGACTGCGGTTCTGCAGGTTCTGTACCCATGGATTGAAAATATTTAGGAAAAAAAGTTATCTCTATACAGACATGTAGGCTGTTTTCTTTGTCACCTTCTAGAGTATAACAACTATTTGCATTGTGTTACAATTGTAATGACAAAGTATTATAAGCACTCTACAGATGACGGAAGATGTAGGATTGTTTTAATTTGCATTTCTTTAATGGCAAGAGATACTGACCATTTTTTCACACATTGTTGGCATAACTGATTTTGTATATAGGCCTTATGTCCTGTGACCTTGGTAAACAAATTCATTAAATATCTAGTTCTGTTGGACTCAATATTTCTAAATGTACACGATTATGTCATCCATAGAATAAAGTCATTTCCCCTCTGCCTCAGCATGTCTGCCTCTACTTCTGCGTGTGCCCCATGTGCTGGCTGGGAGCTTCAGCACAGCACAGAGGAGAAGGGAGACAGCAAGTGTCAGGGCCTGCTGGTGTGGGGTTAGGGAGGAGTGTGCAGCCCTTCACCAACAATTCTGATGTTACTGGAGAGTTCCTTATCTATACCCTCTATCTGGTTAAGTTCCCCTCCTTTCCTAGTTTTGCAGAGATGCTTTATCATGATTAGGTGTTGAATTCTGTCACATGCTTATTCCTGAATTCAATGAGATGATCATGTAATTCTTCATCTTCACTCTGTTAATAATAATAATCAGATTTTTCAACTAACCATGCCTTCCAGGGATAAATGCCACTTATCATGATGCATTATCCTTTTGTATAATATATTTTATTTATATTTATATATTTTATATTTATAATATAATTTGTATATATATTTATATGTAATATTCATCAAGCACACTGGTGTGAAATTTTCTTGAAATGTCCTTGTCTACACTTGGTATCAATACTGGCCTCATCAAATGAGGGGAAATGTTCCATCCTCCTTTACTCTCTTAAAGTTTGTGCATGACTAGTATTTCTTCTTAAATGTTTTAATGATAGTCACCAAAGAAACCATCGAACCTGAGTCTATTCTATAGGAAGGATTTTTTATTATGAATTCAGTTTACTTAACTAATATATGCTATTTCTATGTCAGTTTTGGTCATCTCCATCTTTCCAAGAAATGTGCACTTTGTGTGCTGCCAAATGTATTAAGTTGTTCCTAATGCTCTATCCTCCATAGGGCCTACAGTGAGGTCTTCTCTTTGACATTCAATATTGCTAAAGTGTGTCTTCTCTTTTTGTTTGTTCAGTACAGCTTGAAATTTATAAATTTTACTGCTATTTTCAAAGGACCAACTTTTAGTTTCATCAATTTTCTCTAGATTTTGTTCCATTTTCTATTGCAATTTCTGCTCTTACCCTTTTTGTTTTGATCATTCTATTTATTTAGGGCTTAGCTTAATTTGTTTTTACTAGATCCTTAGGACAGAAACTTAGTCATGTGAGAAAGTCTGAGAACTTTACTCTTTTTTTGGTGGTACTGGGAGTGAATCTAATATAAACATCCACTTTATGAAGCTGTTTCTTTTTTTTTTTTTTTTGGTACCGGGGATCGAACTCAGGTCCTTGCACTTGCGCAGCAGGCGGCGAAACCACTGAGCTAAATCCCCAGCCCATGAAGCTGTAAATTTCTAAACACTGTTTTAGCCAAACCTCCACCAATTCTGCTATACTTTATTTGCAGTTGTTGGGAATTTGATAAATGTTCAAGTCCAGCTGACCGAGTGTTGTTCCAGTTGTCTGTCACTGTCACTGGGTGGCGTTTCTTTGCTCTGTTCATTAGAGGAGTGGTGAGATCCCCTATTTTAATTGTGCATTTGCCCATCTCTTCTTTCAGTATCACTGGATTTTGTTCCATGCCCTTTGCAGCGAGATAGTTACATACACACTTAGGCTTTTATGTCCTTGATGAATCAATGCCTTATTATAAAATATACTTATCTCTGATAATATCCCTTATTCTGAAGTCTGCTTTGTCTTACAGTATTATTTGACTATGACTTCAAATCTGCTTTAAAAATCTAAATTTCCAGGCTGGGCATGGTGGCACATGCCTGTGTCCCAGCACTCTAGGAAGCAAAGGCTGGAAAATCTCAGGTTCAAGCACAGTCTGGGCAACTTTGTGACTCAGCAGGACTCTTACTCAAAATATAAATAGACAGACAGACAGAGAGACAGACAGGGCGAGGAATATACTGGTCCAATCCCCAGTACCACGCAAATTTCCTCTTCTTTGCCTAATGTGTCTTTGCATTAACAAACCTGCCTAGAACTAAAATCATCTTAGTACAGGACTGAGATGGATAAAATGAACTAGTAATTTCTCACTATGTCTTAAAGAAAAGGAACTCACTAGACGACAGAACTTTGACCTGTTCCATTTCCAGCCTGGACCAGTTCATGCCTCCTTAGGCAAGCTGGTTGGTCCCCTGCTCCTGGGAGGTCACCATATTGATGCCAAACTTAGTATGGACATCCGATTGGCATAGCACACTGCAGCCCAGAACTCCTGGACTCAAGTGATCCTCCCACCTCAGCCTCCTGAGTACCTGGGACAAGAAGCACATGCCACCACAGGCATGTGTCACCACACGCGGCTGGATGATAGACCTTTGTGTTATGCCCCTATCCTTACCTGGGTCCCCATTTCCCCCAACATGAGTTTATTTAAGGTTAAAAATGGTGTTTATGGGGCCAGGGATTCAGCTCAGTGGCACTGCGCCTGCCTTGCAACTGGAAGGCCCTGAGTTCGATCCCCCGTACCAAAAAAAAAAAAATCATGTTTATGTCAAGGACAGGTTTTAACACAGGGATAAAACGACAGCCTAGTTTGGTTACAAATGTGCTTGTAAAACACAGAAGTCAATAAATACTAGCCCCCAACTCCAAACTGGGTACTACAGGCTGGGGTAGAGGGTGTCAACAGTGGTAAAGTACCCTGTGTACCATTGGGAGGCACCACCTTACATCAGAAAGGGCTAAGCTCAGAGACTGGACCTTCTGGATCCGTATCTCTCCATGCCTCACCCAGACTGCAGACCTACCTAGCATTTCTCTGAGGGGCCTGAAAATGAGGGGACTTCCACAAGCAACCACAGGATCAGTGAGAGCTGTCCTGGTGCAACCAGATTACCACTCATTGACCTTGGTGAACTGGTAACCCTCTATAAAGAATGGTCAGTTGCTGCTAAGCATTGACATATATCATAGTACTCTTTTCTTGAAAGTAGAAGAGAACTGTCACCAACATACCATGTACCCAAATTCAATGGATGAAATCTTGGCCTGTACAATGGACCAAAGTCCCCAGAAGAAATGAGAAGCAAGGGCAAACCTGTAATTACAAAATGAGAAACACATGTGAGCTGTACAGTGTCAGCCACAGACATTCAGTGACTTCAGGCAGGCCACTGTAATTCCAAAGTCTCCTCTGGAGCAACCTCTTCCCACCTCTGGCCAGGGGCAAGTAGACTTACAGGTGTGAGCACAATGGCAAGCCACACACAATGACATTCTCAGGACACGGGTGGAGTCCACGGTAGCCATGCTGGGAGAGAAAGAATCAATCTTTCTTGCAAGTGTGAATGCACACCCTCAGCAACCAAGTCGCAGCTCCTGAAAACCCACTCCCTTTTGGAGGAGTTTGGAGGGAGGCCATTCCCTGAGTGGCAGGCTTTTCAAATCCCATCCTCGCTTCACCCAAAAAGGAGCACGTGCACCACTATCTCCAGCTCCTGTCACCAGGAGTCCGAGTTCCTCTTCAAACAGTGTCCTGGGATAAAGTTCTGCTTTTAGCAGCCTTGCCAGCCCTCCTCCAGGTCCTCGTGGTCCCTTGTGGTCCACCTAGTCCCTTAGCATTGTTCTTTCTGTGGGTTTTCTTCCACTATGTTTTTCTATTTCCACCCATTCAAGAAAGAAGAGGGGGGGACTCTGTGCCACTAAAGCTTAAGGGCAGGCTGGGGGCAGCCAGCTCAGCGAGATGAGTAAACACTCTAAGGACCTTGAAGAGAAGACGTGATGGGGGAGCAGAAAAGGCAGCTCAAAGGTACCCAAACTGTGTCACAAACGACCCCAACAATAGAACAACCCACTAAAGAGAAGCACGAATAAACTGTGACCTAGAACGTGGCAGAATCTGATGTTTTAGGGTTGTTTTGAGAGCTGTTGAGGAAAAAGTCAAAATAGTTCATAAAGCAGTATGTTACCTTTGTAAACTGAAAAAGGAAAAAAGTTACCTATTGACTTCAAGCAACATTTCTTCCTCTATAGTGGATTTTTCTTCACTACTGAGGTTTCCAAAGTCATTTTGGAATGTTGCCAAGTAACTGGAAATGAAGTGGAGCTTAAAAAAGAAGTAACTGTGTTAGGATCAATGATGGTTTAAAGCGCACACTATCAATAGCTGCCACAAAAAACACACCTCTGTGAGACTAGACTACTCTTCAGTCTCAGAGAAAACCTGTGACACATCCTGGCTGTTATATGCAAGAGCCGAGGCCCGGCTGCTCCCCATAGTGATAATCACTGTGTCCTGCTAGCTTGGTTCACACAGTAGAAGTCATACTGGTCTGGGTGTGGCATGCTTGCTATTACCAGTACTTCTGGAGAATGTGACTTGGGTAGGATCATTTTTTCCTAATCAAATCTACACATGTTTTTCACTGTCTGATCTCAAAGCAGGGCTGGTTGACATCAAACTTTTTGCCACACTGGCCACCATTCCACACAGGGCTGCCACAAACATGCAGTTGCAGCTCTGGGGAGGCCTGGTGTTCACTGCAGGCATTTTCTTAGTGGATGCTGGACTACACAAGGCAAAGTGCCTTCCCACCCTGAGATTTTCTAACTGTTTACACATTTATGCTGGCAAACTGGGAAAGTTACACTTTAATTTGGAGGGAAAACAGTAGCCTACACAGCATTACAAAATAACACAATCCATTCAAACACAGCTTATCTCAGAACTCCAGAATGGTTAAACATTTAAAAATATTTCATAAGAGACCAAAGAAAAACATGAGATTACTTCAACAGATGCAGTAAGGTTATGTGATAAAGCCCCACACTCATCTTTAGAACTTTTCAGAAACTATAACGAGAAAGGAAGTTCCAAAAATTTACATGTTGCTGTGCAGGAGGTTATAAAGCTCTAGCTTTCACTGAAATGCAATGTGCTCAGACCAACAGTCTCCCCTTCCAAGTCTGACAGTTCTGACCTCTGTTTTGGCATTCCTGCTTTGCAAGTCTAATTTCTCTCCCACATGCAACAAACTAAACACCCAAAGACTGAGACCATGCTCCTTTCCCCAGGCTGAGCAGTCCCACCTTTTCTCACCCTACCATCTCCTGGAATCCTGGCTGCCTTGTTTTCAACATGTTCAAGTTCATCTCAATCAGCTTTAAAATGTGGCCAGAAGAGAGGAGGTACAAATTCTAGCCCTCAGCAAGCCCACATGCAAAGAGCTGAGGGCATAGCTCAGAGGTAAAGTGGTTGGCTAGCATGCACAAAGCCCTAGGTTCAATCCCCAGTACTGCAAAAACAAAGAACCCCCATGTAATTCTGTCTGGCTAAAATTGATCTGTGTATAGAACTAACTTGTCAAGTCTATTAAAAACTAATCTGGGGGCCAGGGATTTAGCTCAGTGGTTTCACCACCTGCTGCACAAGCACAAGGACCCAAGCTCAATCCCCAGTACCCACAAAAAAACCTAATCTGGGCCTGGAATTTAGCTCACCACACCTGCCTCACAAGCACAAGGACCTGAGTTCAATCCCCAGTATTAAAAAAACAAACTGATCTCCTACCTGCTGTTTCCTGGTGGGATACTTCTGACTATTTGCTCTGAAGAAAGGGTACTTTTCATAGGTATAATCATACATCCATTCACAGAAGTGATTCCCAATGTCAAATCCTCTGAAAGAGAAAAGACAGTACAAAGCATGAAGAACACTGTGGGGGCTGCTAGCACACAGGGCCTGCTAGCTCCCTGACCAGGAAGAAAAGTCAGGCCAGAACCATTGGGCTTCCTGAGTGCACAGGGGTGTGGCAGCTTTGGTGACAGGGAGACACAATTAGGAGATTATCAGAATCACAGCTGACTGAAGCTATAAAGAGGCCACCTAAACTGCTTCTCAAGCGCAATGTATCTCACGTAATCGGTACTTATGGAAAGAAAAGGACTCTGGGGCCTGGGAATTTAGCTCAGTGGTTCCACCGCCTGCCTCACAAGCGCAAGGTCCCGAGTTCGATCCCCAGTACAGAAAGAAAGAAAGAAAGAAAGAAAGAAAGAAAGAAAGAAAGAAAGAGATTCTGACAGCTCAAATAAAGTGCCAATATTGGATGTGAATGACACTGCGGCTCCTGACTACACAGCCAGCTAGGAATAAAGGAGGCCTGTGCTGTGGCTTCCCTGGACAGATGCCTTCTCTTCCAGGGGAGGATGCTTTCAACACAGCATACTGTTTTCACTATTTTTTTCTCCTGTAATTGTTTCATAAATATATCGGAATAAAATAGTACTGAAAGGTAAGTCTTTGACTATAACATATTACCTGTAATTATAACTGCTGTACTCAAAGTCAATTAGCATCAGTTTCTGTTTTTCAGAATTCTCTTGGCCTTCCAGCAATAAGACATTACCTGAAAGAAAGTTTGGGTGACAAGACTATGTTTTACAACAGAAGGCTCAAGTCCTCAGAGGGTAAAGCCAGAGTGGCTCTGGCTCTGCTGGGGCCCTTGTCTGACTTTGGCATTCAGTCCCACAGATACCAGGGGCCCAGAACAGGGATGTGGTACACAGGGGTTGGCCTCTGGCAGGGAGATTCCCAACCCATCTGCCCATGGCCCTGGTCCTCTTGGGAGCCCCAATTCACTGTGGAACAATGCCTGACCTCTCATTCACTGTATGAAGAGTGCTTCCCAAATGTTTCCCACAGGGCACAAGGGCACAGTGGAGCTTCCTTGGCTCTCAAACCCCTCCTTACTGGCCCCTTCCCTTCAGCAGCCTTGGGGTTCAGCTGGTAGCAGGGATAGCTGGGTATACCAGCAGGAAAGCTGTCATGATGTCCTCCCTGGTGGGGATGCCAGGGCCAAGCTCAGCTGTAACAGTGCCCCACTGCTCTGCTTGGTCTGGTGTTCCCTCCCAAGGAGGCCACAGCACCATCACTATGATGATGTTTCATCATACTGCTGAATTCTGGGCATGTGATGGATTGGTCAGCAGCCTGGCACTTCAGGCCCATGTTCCTAAGATCCCCACATACTATGATGCATCTTGGCACCATAGGGTGGGCAGGTGGGCACCAGGGAGGGAGCCTGTTTGGCTCTATCCTTCCCAGAGTTTCTGATGGAAGGTTAAGTTTCTAGGCTTTGCAGCATATTTTTCCTGTTTCCAACAGCAATGAAAAAACTAGAGACAGATACTCAAAAGCAGCAGAACAAAATGAATGGACAACTCCCATCTCTGTCCCTTCCACATTTTGCCACCACTAAGGCACCTGACCTCTTTCTCATCTGTCTCTGGTGATGTCTATGCTATTTATCATCCCATCACTACCGTAAGGGTATGGCTAACACCCAAAGCAATTTTTGCAAGAGTCAGCTAATTTGTGTAAGGCAGTTGGGCTTAAACTAAGGGCTTATCGATGACAAGTCTTCATGAGGGACTATTCTGGAACTAAAAGCAAATTGGTCAGATAGGAAGATCACTTGGGCTCATGGGTTTGGGAGCCAGCCAGGGCAATACACCTCAACAAAAAATATAACAGAAATAGAGAGCTAGTACAGTGGTACATGTCTGTAATATCAGGTACTTGGAAGGCTGAGGCAGGAGGAACACTTTGGCTCAAGAGCAGTCTGAGCAACACAGTGAAACACTATCTCAAAAACCAAACAAGGAGGATAGATATTGGGAAGCAGGAAGAACACGTTCAAATGGGAAGGGGAACAGGGGAGGCAGGAGGGGGAGACAAGAAAGGGAAAAGGTATTAAGACAAATGAATGGAAACAAAGCTTTTGTAAATGGGGAGAGGATGAACGGTTGAAGGGAGGCAAGGGGAATGGGGAAAAAAGAATTGAGATATATTGTAAATTCCCAGGGCCTGGGATTTAGCTCAGTGGTTCCGGCGTCTGCCTCACAAGCGCAAGGTCCCGAGTTCGATCCCTGGTACCAATCAATCAATCAATAAAAATAAAAATAATAAATTCCCTATGATGAATATGATCATAAGATATGGCAAACATGTACTAATAAAAAAATTTTAATGGAATACATAAACACATAAACACACACACACGCTGAGCCCAGCCAAGAAGAGCCTGAGGTGGGACCACAGCTATCATAGCTGTCATGACTAGCCAATGTTGGTGGCCTCAGTAGGAGGTGCACAATTAGGGAGGACTCTGATGAAACTGTCAAGTTGGAAACCATACTGGGTAACATTTTGTGTCAGTAAGGAACATACGGCATAATTTTCTAAAGCAGAGCAACCCCGAATCATTAACAGCATACACACTGGTGTTAACAGAGGAAGTGGGTTAAGCTCCCTTGTGCTGCTCAGTGTAGAAGGGAAGGGCCCTTGTGACAAAGGGAGCTGATCTTGGTCTTTTATTGCTTCTGCTTAAGGAAGGGAGCTAAACACAATTAGTAACATATGACTTAGAAAGTTTAAGTCCTTTGTCCCAACTCCCTGGTTTAGTGAACATTATCTCAGATTTTCCACATGTAAATTATTTTATTTTAGTAGAAACAGAATAATACTCTATGTGTTTTTCTAAAACTTCCTTTTTTCTGTTAACATATCCTGGAGATTTTTCTATCGATATATGTAGAAGTGTCATTTTTAAAAAATTTGTGATACTAGATTGAATGTAGGGCCCTGTGTAGCTGTAAGGCAAGTATTCTACCACTGAAGTACACCACCAGCCCTTATTTTTTTTGAGATGGCATCTCACAAAACTGACCAGGGAGGGCTTGAATTTGTGACCCTCCTGCATCACCACCCAAGCAGCTAGGATTAAGCATGCCTCAAGGCACCCAGTTTATCTCACTCTTTTCAAAAATTACACAATAGCTGACTGGGTGCATCATAATCCAATGTATCTAACACTCTTGAGTCTGGCATTTATCACCCATACTTGGAAATACACTTGAATCCCATCTTTAGCATGTGGCAATTCTTACCTTCTTGACAGTCATTATGACAAAATACAACTGGAGACAGAGTAGATTCAAGCAATAATCTGAAAAAGGAAGAAAGGTTTTACTTGTAGCTATCACACTTTAAAGTCAGATGCAACTGTCCCACTGTCAGCATGACCAGCACTGTATTAGTGCTTCAATGCAACACAGAGCCTTGTGTAGTTTTCATGTGATTTCTGAAAACCATGTCATTATGTGGTAATAGCTCTGCTGCAGTGCAAAGCAGAAACCCACACAAGCCTCTCCGTACTTGAAGTTCTTTCCTGCAGCAGGATCTTTGTACACACTGTTCTTCTCTGGAGCACCCATCCTGGCCCTTACTTTCCTGACCTTGCATGCTCCCTCATCAGAGAGCCCTTCTCTGTCCACAGATCTAAAGCAGATCTGTCTTTGTGGGTCTGCTTTCATCTATGTTCCCTTCACAGCATGTATCACAATCTGATATCAGTTTTCTGTCCTAATAAAATGTCTTGCTCACATCAACACATTGTCCAGCACAGCAGACACTGAAATACCCGAGTAACTGAAGGTGTAAGTGCTGGTCAATACGTATGCAAGTAGCCTGTCCTCAGCCACACCCTGAGGACACCACAGTGGCCTCCATTCAGAGATCAGTCACAAAATGCTGCTACCCGAAGGTTAGGATTCACCACATCTCATCCATTTTCAGTCCCCAGCTTGTGCTAATGCACCATAAACTGTCTTGCCCTACACACCAGACAACCCCTCTAAGAGCCTGCCTCCTCTGTGCAATGTTCCTAAACCAAGAGGTGAAGTGACAACATACATGGAACATACAAGATGACAAAGCTCACCTCTTTAACCATCCCACAAAACCAGCGTGAGGTCCCAGGCTTTGGGTAAGCTCACTCAGTGTTTACAGATGATTTTAGTGACTAAGGATATTTACATCTCTGGAGAGATGTGCCCACTCAGTCAAGAAACAGAAGCAAACACTCACCTCAGCTTCTCTAGTTCAGAAGGCAGGTTGTAACTGAGGAACTTCTGGAGCCGTTTAACTCTGGATTCTTCATTAAACTTAATTTTCAGCACTTGATTTAGGTATCTATTTAAACAAGGGAGGGCAAAGGACCACTGCTCAGTTCACCAAGGTGCATTCTGAGGCCTCAGTTACACACCTGACACCTACCTGCACAGTCACAGGACAAGGATGCTCCTCTCTCCAGGAGGGAAGGGAAGCAGCTGGGAACCACAGCACTCTAAGAGGGCCCCCACCCCCATTTCTGCATACAAGGCTTTCTTCTTGGTCCAAAATCTGATTGTTTCATGCATTTACACAAGAAAGACTTATTCAGGAGGTAAACACCAGAACCACCAGCGAACCAGGGGAGGGCCTCCCCCGCCCTGCAGGCATCTCACGCTGACCACTTACTTTTCCATTGTTCCAAAAAGCCATTTGGGTTCCTTATTGAACGGCATTTTCATACCATGAAATGTGGCCATTTTCTCAGCTATTTCTGCAGAAATGTCTGGCAAACTTAATTCTTCAGTGTCTAATCGTCTGCTCTGAAATTTAAAAAAATTTAAAATGGACATTTAACCAGGTAACCTAGCAAGTGTGAGATCACACCATCCTAAGAAGCCAGTTTCTGTAGGGCACGTCAATCTTAGCAATGCACAAAGTTCCCCTAAAAATTGACAGTGTTGGGCCGCAGATGTAGCTCAGCGGTGCTGCTGCCTGCCTCGCAAGCACATGGTCCTGAGTTCAATCCCCAGTACCAAAAAAAAAAAAAAAAATTGACAGTGTTTCCACAAACAGTGACTCAGCAACTGCCTGGCAAAAAGCAGGCCTCCTCCCAGGGTCGGCTGCATTTGAAATCCTTCTCAATCGTGAGAAAGTTGTCTTTAAATTTTAATGAACTAAAAAGTCCTCTCCTATGAGCTATGATTCCACCCTCTATAAAGTTACAGTCTGTCCACTGGACCCAAGCTAGCAGCCCTGTCTGCACCACAGCTCAATCCCTAGCGCCTCCCTCAGCTAGAGGCCCTGCTCTGCCACTCAGCAGGGAAGGTATGATGTTCAATAGTCCTCAGTGTTCCCAGCACCTAGCCTGGCACAGGGCCACACTGGACAAGGAGACAACCACAGCCCCAATGCAGCCCCAGGCAAAACTTGTTCTGACTCTTTCACAGTGCATTCTCAGAAGCCTGTGGTCAATGAGGCCCTTCCAGCTCCCATATGTGCTGCTTCTCTCAGCAGACATTATCAAGTATTATGTATTATACACAGCTGTATGTGCCATACTTCTACAACTGGCGGCATAGTAGATTTATGTCAGCACCACTACAAATGGGTGAGTACAGCCCAGTACTGATGTTACAATGGCTATGATGCCGCTGGACAGCAGCTCCATCATGACTTTACAGGATCACTGTCATACATGCAGTTCCCAATGTTCACAAAAATATTATGCAGCACATGACTTATTTGTTTCACAATGTGAAACATTTAAGCTAACATGAAAAATGAACAAATCTCAGGATGCCAAGCTCCTTTGCCAGCACAGAGAAAGGGAAATGGAGACTATTTACCATTCTTTTTTGTTTTATTTTATTTTTTTGGTGCCAGGGATCGAACTTGGGACCTTGCACTTGCAAGGCAGGCACTGGAACCACTGAGCTAAATCCCCAGCCCCCTATTTACCATTCTTAAAGGTCACTTGTTCTCCCACGCCCTTGGAAAGACAGCAACTGGTCAAGAGGAAACTCAGAAATATGGTATCGTATTAGGCGGAATCAAGTGAAATTGTCTGTTTTGAGTCAAAATAGTTAAATGTTGGTTCAACTCAGTATTTTAATGGAATTTAAAAATTCTTCACTGTGCAGTAAGCAATCTATCAAAAGGGCACAGAACTTAAGAACTAGAACAGAATTGATTACACAGAACTTTCAGCACACATGCATGATTTTTCTCTTCTTTTTGAGACAGGATCCTGCTTGCTCTGTAGCCTAAACTGGCCTCAAACTCACAATCTTCCTGTTTCAGCCTCCTTAGTGCTGGGAGTGTCAACACACCCAACTACGTGTATGTGTTTTAAGATAATTTTTAAACGTGCTTTTAGGGGTTGCTCAGTGGTAGAATATTTGCCTGGCATGTGAGAGGCCCTGGGTTCATCCCCAGCACTACAAAAACCAAAATCTTTATTTTTATTAGGCTTCATAAAAATGGCATGATACTTTCTATAGTATTTTGCCTATTGACAACTGAGACAAGGGCTGTTTCGGATTTCCTCATATACCTGAAGACAAAGCACCATGGCAAGGATTACTGCAATATTTTAAAAAATGCCTCAGGCCAACAAGGAAAGAGGAAAAAAAAATCCTTATTGTCTGGAAACAGGATTTGAACGAGATCTCAGGGGGACAGGAGCAGGAGAGACCCTAAAAATGTAGGAAAGCAGAAACAAAGGGAGGATGACAGATCCAGAAGATGGATCTCTGCAGCCAGAGATGTGGCTAGTGTGGCTGGAGCTCAGATGCTACAGCAATGATGTTTACTTGGGTTTGGTTTTCTTTGGCAGTGTTGGGAACTAAACCCAGGGCTTTATGTGTACCAAGCAAGGGTTCTACCACTGGGTTATACTCCCTGCCCATTTTATGATTTTAATTTGTGGCATTATTTTTGTTTGTAAAGGGGGTTGTTTTTGTGCTATGTAGGTGCTGGGGACCAAACCTACAGCCTTATGCATGCCAGGCAAGTGCTCTATTGCTGAGTCAGGACCCTGTCAGCCCTCCAGCATCAGGTTCTATAAAGAAAACCCCGGAGGTGGACAATAAAGTGAAAAGGGGAAGGTTTAGGGGACAATGTAATAGTAAATCTCACATATACTTTTAATATGGATGACTGTATCTTTACAGGAAAGAGGTTCTGGTATGTAGTCAAAAAACTTTTTATTTCTGATCCAGTTTAATAACACAGGTCACATTTATTATTTCATACCACAGCATTTCAGGTTTTTGTCAAAATGAGACAAGGAACCCACCTTCTATCTGTGGCTCATGTCAACTGACAGTTCACACACACATCTTACCGGGATGAACTGCTCCAGTCGGCCTTGAGGAAAGATGCCATAGAGTTTTGGCCCAAGTGACCTTTCTGCAAGAATGGCAAACATAACACTTTCCAGAACCATGGCCTCAGCTCCCTAAAAAAGAAGGCAACAAACAAGGTGTTTACTGAAGCATCAGAAGCACTTTCCCACAAGCAGTTTCTTCCAGTCCTCACTGATACTCTGATGTGGGTATTACCATCACCCCACTGTAAAAATGAAATAAGAGGCTCAAAAATTACACATCTTATAATCTGCAGGATCCATGCTTGCAAGCATTACATTACATGGATGAGATTTAAAATTTAAGTTTATTTTAGGTCAACTGGTTCCAAAAATAGAACAACTATCTATTGGTGCTTGCACTGCTTCTTTTACAATCGATGTGAGTTTCACCTTTGGTCACTTACCAAAGACCACAATCCCAGCCATTCTGGTGTGGCTGATCTACATTTTGATTGAGAGTAATTGGTGAAAGTGAATGATCCAAAGACCTGTCTATTAAATTGGTTTGTGGGTCCAGTATGTTTGACGACTACTGATTTAGGTCTGGGGCCTACAGCTTTTTGGTCCAAAGTACCCTGGCATGAACATTCCAGGTTTCTAATTTCAGCTTTTACTTCCAACCTTTCCCCCTCTAATGTTTGTATTCCTGCTAAAATCTCTAGGAAGCTCCTATGTTGTATGTTCAGTCCTAATAACTAATGTGAGATCTAAAATCATTTTGCCTTCAAAATTCATCCTTTTGCCTCAATTTAAAATCCTTTCTTAGTCTTTTGTCTTTAAACAGTAAACTATAGCTTATGAGTTTCCATGTGTTCAAGTGACGGAGTGGGGAAAAAAAAAAAAAAGAGTCATTCTCAACCAAGTACCCCGAATCTCTTGAGGACCTTTCACAAAAGACATTTCTGGGTCCTAACCCTGAGTTTCTAAGTTGATGGATTTAAGGAAAGGCACCTACAGGTGTGTTCTGAAACATATTCCAGATGACCCTAATGCACCTCTCGTTAAGAAATGTTCTGTAGGGGATATGATCCCAGAAAAACACTTTTTAAAACACTCACATTTATCAAAAAAAACTAAGAAACTATGAGGAGAACTCATCAGGCAATGACAGAATGCTAGATTTAGTAAGAACAGAAGTTACTTCCAAGGGATATCAGACATTAGACTAAAAAACAATTCAGTTACTTTTACATTTTTTAGGGGCAAGTGTATTTGTCAGTAATCCCCCCCAATTACAGTCTAATCATCATCTTGTATAATCCCCACAAGTATGGTGTAACCATTATTTTCCGAGGCTCAATCTTTATTTACTAATTTGTGTTATGTGCTTGGTTTTTTTTTGGTACCGGGGATCGAACTCTGGTCCTTGCGCTTGCGAGGCAGGCAGCAGAACCACTAAGCTAAATCCCCAGCCCTTATGTGTTTTTGATAGTATACATATAGCACTGATTTGATCGAGTTAATGAATTTTAGAGCAGTATTTGATCAGTTTTTATTCTTTTAAACACTTAAACAATGACAATACCTATTATCTCCATATAGTTGATGAAATGTTTCCCACCACTCACCTGAGCCTCAAGCACAGGTGCCCAGGCTGGCCCCAGCTCCCTTCAAGCCCAACATGGGAAATTGCAGGGAAGCTCACTAAGAGGGATTATGAGGTGTCCTCTGCTTCCACATACGTGCCCTGCTTTGGAGAGCAGCACACACTAGCACTCTGGAGACTACAGCTCCTCCTGAACCATACAGACTGCAAAAGAGTATGGCACTCTCAGCTCCTAGGCAATATGTTATTGTGTCTCTTCACAGCTCTTTGCCATGTGTAGAATCTCTCGTGAAACTGTAACTCACTCTCGCACAATTTCCAAAGGGTAGATTTAGCATTTACTTCATCTAGGTATCCTGAATTTTGTAAGAATTTAAGCAAATTTTCCAATTTTCTATATGACAGAATGACTAAAGATGAAGAGCATTAAGGAGGGCACTGTATATAACACCTACATATATCTAACCTAAAATATCCTTTAATGTTTGGTATTTCAAGTTTTATATACAGGGTTAAGCCCTGCTTTATTACTTTAGTAGTTCAGCATTTTGCATATCATGTCCACTCAGAAAGTTCCTGGAATTGACTTATTTACATGGGGCAGCACTGTCCCTTCGGGACTTGGATCAATAAATTGTCCAGACTCCTCTCCAAAGCAGTCAGTTCACACCTAGAAACAGTGCCAAGAAGGTACATGGAGACTTAACTTTTGATTCTCTTCTCACTGTGAACACTGAAAATAAAACTTTGTTCTTATGCAGCACTACAGCTCAGTATTTAGGAAGAAAAGGGGGTGCCGTGTAAAGGGTAGGATCTGGAGACCTAGAAAATGAATGAGAATATCAAAGGCACAAGTAAGACAGGCTGGGAAGGATGATCAACTCCTGATAGTTTCTTTGTGATCACAGAGTCTCCAAAGCTCCCCACTGAGAGCAGGTGAACAAGGCCGAGGGAGGGCTGGACAGATATGGCTTAGTCTACACCTTCACACCACGCCTGGGTCAGCCCAAGGCCGTGTAACTACAGCTGGTCCTAGTTCTTCAGAAGAGATAATGATTCACTTTGACTTCTAGTGTGTACCTAGCACTTTGCCAAGCATCAAGGAAACAAAACACAAGACTGCCTATCTTGGAGAAACAAGACAGTAAGTGAATGAATGCAACTACAGACAGTCCCTCACTGCCATGGGATGGGATGGCTATCACCTGAGACCCAAGGGTGAACAGGATCTGTGAGCAACCTGATGAGGAATAAGTTTGGTGCATTCAAGGTACAGGAAGGGGTAGTGCACCTGGAATAGGGGACAAAGGGAAAGGAGACAAAAGGAGCAGCCTGAAGTGCAAGCTGGAGTCTAAGGAAAGGTCTGGGTAAAGAAACGCCAAGGGTCTCAAAATGTTGAGTATGTTTAAAACCTTGCATGTGGCAAGCTCTCCCAATAACAGAAGACAGAACCAACACCAGACCTAAGAATCCCTAACACTCAGTGCAACAGCTTCAAACCAATCAGTTGTCATCATAAGAAAGGCATTTATACAGCAACCCATCCACACATACACCAGATGTTACAAAAAGTAATACTTATACTCATGACCAGGCAAGCTTCCTAATATTTGTTTCTTTGTAGTATAGGGGATTTAACCCAGGGCCTTCCCACTGAGCTACATCCCCAGTCCTTTTTTAATTTAATTTTTTATTTGAGACAGGGTCTTGCTAAGTCACCCGAGCTGGATTTGAACTTGCAATCCTCCTGCCTCAGATTCCAGAGTGCCAAGATCACAAGTGTGCGCTACCACACCTGGCTCATAGTATTATTCTATTGTATTTCATTAAGAATATTAACAAGTCAGGTGCAGTGGTGTGCACCTGTAGTCTCAGCTACTTAGGAGGCTGAGGCAAGAGGATACACAGTAAGATTCTATCTCAAAAAAAAAAAAAAAGGAGGGCCAGGGATTTAGCTTAGTGATTCTGCCACCTGCCTCACAAGCACAAGGACCCATCTCCAGTACCCCAAAAAAAGGAACAAAACTATCTTACTCCACTAGAGGTTTACAACCCACCAGATGAACCACTGGCTTTAATATGGGCAGTAGAAAGAGGACCCAGGGACACTGGGCTTGGTGGCACACACCTGTAATCCCAGCACTCTGGGAGCTTAAAGCAGGAGGATCATGGAGTTCAAGGCCACCCTGGGCTAATAGGGAGACCTTGTCTC
This sequence comes from Heterocephalus glaber, assembly GCF_000247695.1. The sequence goes on along the minus strand of NW_004624767.1, from coordinate 18,788,130 downwards.
AAAAAACTAAAAAAAAAAAAAAAA
>NW_004624767.1:18774587-18788006 GCF_000247695.1 Heterocephalus glaber | reverse complement strand
TTTTTTTTTTTTTTTTGGTACTGGGTATCAAACTCAGGTCCTTGAGCTTGCACAGCAGGCGGCGAAACCACTGAGCTAAATCCCCGGCAATACCTGCCATCTTAAGGCATTCTGTATCAGACACCGCCCAGAGTCCAACAGGAGGAAAAGAAAGAGGACACTGAATATGACAATATGGAAACTCTTGGTGACTAAACAAGAATAGTTTCAGAGAAGTGATGAGGACAGGTGTCAGATGGGAAGTGAAGGATAAACAAAAGAGGTAGAAGGAACTGAACAGGGGATAAAAGCAAAGGATTAAAATGACTTTTGGGGGGGTGGCAATACTGGAGATGGAATCTAAAGTCTTCACACTAAGCATCCCCAGGCCTTTAAAAATTTTTTTTAAATTTTGAGACAGTCATTAAGTTGCCCAGGCTGGGCTCAAACTTGCAATTCTCCTGCCTCAGGCTCCCACAGTGCTGGGATTATAGGTCTATGCCATCATGCCTATTTTAAATAGGGTTTTATCTATAAAGTGTCATTTATTCAAAAGAAATTAAGAATTCTGACAGTATAAGCCTCTAGAGAAAACATAGCAAGTCTGTAGTACTTTAGCCAAACATACAGCCTCATTCCAATCAGCGGGAAATAGCAGACAAAACTGGGGCCGCTCTCGACTGTAACTGACCAGCATGCTTCGTAAGTATCAAGAGAGGACACAACAAGACCCATTCTAGGCTGAAAAAGACTAAGGAGAAACTGCCAAATGCAAAGTTGGGATCCTGGCTAAAGCCAGGGAGAGAATAAAAGAAAACATCAGTGGAAAGAGTCCTTTGAAATTCTAATCAGGTCTGTGGTTTAGTTATTATTACTGTACCAGTGTCAATGTTCTAGTTCTGGTCACTGCACTGTGGTTATGGAAAATGAGAACATTAGGGAAGCTGGGTAAGGGGTGCATGGGAACTCTCTGTACTATTTTGCAATTTGTTCCATAAGTCTAAAATGTGTTTGAAATAAAGTTAAAAATAAATTCATATAAAAAGATTGAAGTCAAGCCATATGACAAAACTAAGTAAGCAATTCTGTATAGTAGAAATAAATGTGTTTGCTACATTTCCCTTTGTACTTTCCTGTGCTTTCAAAACTTTTTTCTGAAAAAGGAGACTGGGAAGAAAGCAGACACAGTTGATTCTGTCTCAGGAAATCTTACAGGGGGCTGGTGGCAGAACATTTGTTTAGTGTGCAGCAGGATCCCCAGCACCCACCTCCAAAGCCTGGCCAATAAAAATAAAAGATAAGAAAAGAATAAATGTTTAAAGAGAAAAAAAGAATGTGTCAGGAGTGGGAGCAGAGATGGTGTGGGAACAAAGAAGGCATAAACGCAGAGCATTTTGTCACCTAGAGAAGGAAGGGAGATGACAAGAAGTCAGACTCGAAGAAAGCAAAGCCAAGTGGGGCATACAAGGGAAGAATGTCCTTCAAGGGCCAGGGATTTAGCTCAGTGGTTTCACCACCTGCTGTGCAAGCCCAAGGACCCAAGTTCGATCCTGGTACCAAAAAAAAAGAATGTCCTTCAAAAGGGAAGGACCATGGAAAGGACAGTGCAGACAAAGAGGGCTTGCAGTGGAAAGCTGAGGGATGGAAGATAAGCAGCCATCAAAGAATGCGGTCCTGGGGCTGGGAATGTAGCATGGCAGTAGGTCTTTTGTCTAGCAGGTGTGCCTCCCTGGGTTCTATCCCCAGGATCACATTTTTAAAAAAAGAATGAAGCGGGCCAGGGATTTAGCTCAGTGGTTCCGCCACCTGCCTTGAAAGCGCAAGGTCCCAAGTTCAATCCCAGTACCAAAAAAAAGAATGAAGTTCTACTGCCCACTAAGAGTGGGGACAGGGAAGTCTGAAGAGTGAACAGAAGTCTGAAACAGACTTCTTCCATCAGGAAATGAACACGCTGGAGAATGCTCCCAGGAAGTGGATGGTGTCCACCAGAGGCTGCTCGCCCCAAAATGAAACTTGCCCTCCCAACTATGTAATTTTTTTCTAGTAATGTTTAGCTACAGATGCAGCCCAGAGGAAGCACAGAGGTGGCTGGGCTCAGCGGGTCAGGGGTTCATAAGGTGAGCACGACAGGAGGTGAGTGGAGAAACAAGCTGAGAACATGTGGAAGGAGAAAGGAAAGGCCTGTCCAGGATGGTAGATCTGAGTTCTCAGCTGAGCAGGACAGACAGCAAGTGGAGAGGGCAGATGGACAGTGAGAGGGTGGCAGTGCTTGGACAGCAGGTCTTCATGGCAGCCAGCGAGAAGCAGCTGCAGATGTGCCAAAGTGGGCTGAGAGGTCAGCAAGTGATAGATTCTTAAAGCTAGCATGGAAGAGGGGGCACAATTTCTGGGGATAAAGTCTACGGCACAGCCAGGGAAATGGACAACAGATGAGAACTAGAAAGAAGTGGTTGTCAAAGATGAGGCAGTGAGAATACAGAGAATCCTCACTGCCTGCCTATCTCAGTGAGGTAGTTCCCAATATACCAAAAACGCTTCTAAGAAAAACAAGAAGCACTGCCAAAATGCAGTGCAGTGAGGTCGGCTCACACCAGTTTACATCTCATGCAGGTGCAGAACGGGCTGAATTACTTACTTGAAATTCATTTTCTTTCTGAGCTTGTTCGGATCCCTCCTTATTACAGGACCTCTATGAATGAGAAAAAGCAAACACTTCTGGTGAGATGGAGAACAATGAGCAGACACTAACTTTGCAACCACCAGAACAGTCAGGGTTTACAGAACATCACAGATTCTTAACAAGGGCTTTTCAGCCCACCATGTGACCAGCACAGTCTAAAGGCACCAGCAGCCTCCAGCACTAGTACCAAGGCCTCAGAAAGTGCTTCATCTCTTTACAAGAAGAGGGATGCACTGTTGAGACCAAATAGCTGCATGTCTCACAGCTGTCCCCATGTAACTTTCACAATTTCACTGTTAGGAAAGTCACTAGAGTACAGGCCTCCAAATGGGCCTTCTAAAGACAAGCACAGGCTGAGGCTCTCGCCAATTTAGCTACACGGTTCTTTCAAGCCAACCTGCAAGGACAAGAGCAACAACACGCCTGTGGATGGCCATGGTTAGCACAGAATGTGGACAGAGGAGAAAGCAACGTGCAGGCAGGAAACCTGGCACAGCCTCTAGGCAACTGCCACTTCTCGGACTAACCCTTCTAGTTCAGTTGGACAGAGCCAAATCTGAATTGTTCCTCCAGCAAAAAGAGAATTGTGTGACTTTAATAAAGTCCCTAAAATTATCTTATATACTAATATATTAAGGGTTACTTTTATACCACTTTCCTCAATGAAATTGCAAATTAATGGTAACCAGAACTGTAGTAACAACATACTAGATTACCAAATACCACAAGTACCTCTTAGCCTACATCTTTCTTCATGGCACAGATCGTGTATTTCCAAAGCAACCCCCCTCCCCAAGTACTTAAAAACTCTCATACTATCTTTAATAAATGGGAAAAAGTTGTCAGAAACTTAAGGGTCATGTCAAAATTTTAAACTCAACTACTGTCTCTAAAAATGTTATTTGTTACAAGTAAACTAAGTCTGCTTAAACCAGACCCAAGAGGAATCCCATAAAGGAAACCTCTTTAAAAGAATTTAAGGTAAGAGACTCTTGAACATCCCATGAAAAACATACCTTTCCATTCCACAGCTTATCAAAAATACCTGTACCAAGGGTGGAAAGTGTGGACAGGGGAAAAAATGCCATGTTAAGCAACACCAGCTACTCTAGCAGCATTCAAAAAACCTCGTGATTTAAAGCAACCACTCTCATCCATCATACACCAAAATAACATTCCAGACATTTTAATACATGTTTTATATAAACAGTACATGATTGTCATACTCTATAAACAAATATCCATATTCATAAAGCTATCTGCAAAAGGCTTCTAATGTTTCCACGGACACATATTCAGTAATATCTGTAACATATAGTTAAGTACATTTGGTACAAAGTACAGAAAGTACAAATGGGGATACATGATACTTTCATCTGTGTAATCTGCATTTTTCTGATGAAAAGATGTTACAGGTTAAATCCCGTTACAATGAAAGTTATAAAAATCAAAATACTACAAAAATATGCTAGACACTTGCTGATATATGCTGTAATAAGCCCTAGGGAGAAGTGAGTCACTGTAATAAAGCTTTACCACTCCTTAACTCCAAAACTCTCATGAGTGAATGTACCTTAGACTTACGCCTCAATGGTCAATGAGCAGGAGGTCTCCTTCTGGTGATGTTAGTCTTCCCGCAGAGCCCCGAGCAAATCCTGATGCTTGCTTGGTAAACAAATGCTCCAGTACTGTGAAGCACAAAGCAAACAAGCCCAAGGAGCAACCTAGTACGGTGGGGGCCTGAGGCAAATTCACATCCTGTTTCCAGCAGTGAGAAAACTGGGTAAGGTGTTAATTAGGACACTGAATAGGGCTGAAATGTCCCTTAAAAGGTCCTTGTGCTTTTTCCCCCCAAGGAAAGTTAAGGGCAAAAATAGTTCTGTAATCTGATATATTACATATTAATATATTGTACCAAAAGCTTTAAGACAAATAAGGGATTTAGATATCCTACTGAAATGTGTAACGGGATTTGACCTGCACCAAATTCTAAATGACTATGGTTATTCCTATGCTGTTATTGCTCTAACTGTATCTTCTTAGGGAGATACAGTTAACGGGTTATTTAGCTAACAGAAGTCCCTTTCCTTGTCTAATGGTGCTCTCAAAAGCAAATCATTTTAACCCAAAATTACAAACTGTCTTATAGTTACAAGGCCACTCTCTAACACATTAGCACTAAAAGCAAACATAAATTCCATTATTTCCCCACTCCCGCCCGCCCCTTCACCCAAAATAAATGCGTAACTTACAGCGTAAGAGCACCATTGCAAAGGCAAGACGGACTTCTGCAATATGCAGCCCTGCGTTCTGTTTCCTCAGTACAGAATGCCCAGGCTCCCTAAGGCCTGCAAACAAGAGTACAACCAGGAAGCCTCAAGCCAGAAAGACTGTCGTGAGAAAGTAAGAAGAAGGTCGAGTAGAGGTCTATTCACTTTGCCAAAAGACAGGTCAGAGATATTTTCTGTCCAGGAAGATAGGAAATAAAGTATATTTTGTAGTCCCTGGGATTTTACTCAGGGATATAAATTTATTTGAGGCAGGAATTAAAATAGTGTGTACAGGCTGGGGATTTAGCTCAGTGGTTCCGCCGCCTGCCTCACAAGCACAAGGTCCCGAGTTCAATCCCCGGTACCAAAAAAAAAAAAAGTTGTACAAATTATTTAGCATAACTTCAAACTTTCCTCTAAGTTGCAAGTTAATAAAAGTTATTTTCTACAAGTATAAACCTATTAGAAATATGAGCACTAGTTATTTTAATATTAAGAGTATTATTTCATTTGTGGGGAGGTGCTGGGGACTAAACCCTGGGTCTCCTGGATGTAAGTTCATGTTCTACCCCTGAGCTACATGCCTACCCCTAATTATTTTGATGTGAACATTATTGTCATCATTTGTAAAAGATCATCTTATCTAGATACAGACTGAAATATTTATGTAAGAAATAATTTGATGTCTGGAATTTGCTTCAAAATAACTGAGGAAGGAGGTGAGGGAAAGACGAAAGAAGACTGGTCAGGTGAGGAAAACAAATATACTTGGGGTTCATCAGTCTTCTGTCTACTTCTGTATTTATCTGACATTCTCCATAATAAAAAGATTTTTTTTTACAAATAAACACTGAAATTTCAAAACTTCAGAAATCAGAATGTCTCAGACATGCATAAGACACCCAACTCTGCATATACTGAAAAATACTGAATTGTACAGTTTAAATGGGTGAATTCCATGTTATAATTTATCCCTCTTCATGGTAAAACTATCCTGCCATGGGCTTCCTCTCACTTAATTAACTTCCTATTTTGGATTTGGTTTTCCAGACAATCTGTTACAGTCATGTATTTATTAGCCTGTGATGTAGGAAATAAAACAGGCTAAAGTAGTAGCAATAATAAAAAAGGTATAATTAATATTTTGGATTTAAAGTTACCAAAGATTTTAAAAGCTAAAAGATTTTGATTGTCCAAGAACTTTTAAATTTAAAAATCTAAATTTCTAAAAGTCTAAATTCTGTCAGCTAGGAAGATGAGAGATAAAGGATTTTCATTTTTACTTTAAATGTGTCTAATTTAAAAATTGCTTAAAAGCATGTTACTTTTATAATACATATACTTGGTACAAGGCTTCAAATGTTACTTTTCTTATAAAATCATATTTTAAGGCTCTGTATTTCATTTTTGTATTTTCAATGAGACTATCAAAGTAGTAAATGTTCATGATACAGGGCACTGGTTTTCAAAATGTTCTATTTCAGGCCTAGAAAAGAAAAGGAAACTTAACAGGTAGTAAAACAACTTCAGGGCCTGAGATGAGAAGATGTTGCTGATTAAATTTGGTGTTATATAATTTTACCATTTAAAAACATTTAATCATCAAATTATCTTAATAAAAATTTTCATTTTGGCCAATTTTCTGTTTTTGTTTTGTAGTGCTAGGGGTCTGATTGGCCAGTACTCAATATTAAGATTCTTCTAAGAATGAGGGAAGTAGGTTTATGGCTCAACTACTTTAGTAAAGTCCCATTTGTGAGATGAAACAAACTAGCACATCAGTTTTCCCTAGTGTCTGTGTGAATATAAATAAATTACTAGAGATGGCCTACAGAAAGTGGCATGAAGTGGCAGGTAGTTATTTGAAACATTTAAAGTGTCTTTAAAGATCTACTACTGCATAAGCTGCTCTTGGGACAGGCTGGGAAAAGTTATTAACTCAGCCCCAAAGAATGAGATACCATCAAGAGCATAACAAACTGGGAATGTTATTAAAGAAATGAAATCAGGGCCAGGGATTTAGCTCAGTGGTTCCACCGCCTGCCTTGCAAGTGCAAGGACCTGAGTTCGATCACCGGTACCAAAAAAAAAAAAAAGAAATGAAATCATTAGCAGTTCCAGACGATTCCATAATAAGAAAATACATATGTTACAAATAATGGTAATTGTGGAACTGAAGTAATACAAATAAGTATTTCATAGAACACTCTTCTACAATATTCTCTTCTTCCCACTACTCGTTCCCTTATCAAAAAAGAACTATACAGCTCATTCAGCTATGGTCTCTCTTTTAAAGACTCTATGAAATACAGAGCAAATTGGGGTATATGAGTAAGAAAGAGTAATTCCACTGTTGGCCAGACTCAATTTCCAGAGCTTCTAAAGTCAGGTTTGGAAAAAAGAACTCACCTCCCACTGACCTGAGATTGTCTTTGGAGCTGAGAGTAACAGGAGGAACTGTACTGTTCTGAACACCAGAGGTGTAATGCTTGTTTAGTCCTGAAGGGGCTTTGTTACTTACTGAAGTGGCAGTGGACCTAGTCTGTGGTTTTGAAGACTTCTAATATCTGTTATCTGACCACACAACTCTCTAGGAGAGAAGATTCTTAACAAAGGGGTGGCACCTGTCATAGTCCCTGGCCTAACCCTGCCAAGTCTCTACTGATGATGCAACTCTGTCCCATCTCAGGTGAAGTGGGGCAAAAAAGTGCAAGTCATGACTCCACAGGCTGTACAGCAGCCATGAGACTCTTCTTTGAAATGTTTTCTTCTTAGTGCTATCATGGTCCCTAAACTTCCTTCTCCCTGATTTCTATGAAAAAAAAGTTCTATACTTATTGCTTCTGTGGGGTTTTTTTACAGTATTCTATAAAAATATAAATGTGAGATCTCAATGCAATGATTTTATTTGCTTTGTTTGTTTGTTTTTTGTTTTTTTTGGTACTGGGGATCGAACTCAGGTCCTTGCACTTGCGAGGCAGGCGACAGAACCACTGAGCTAAATCCCCGGCCCTGCAATGATTTTAAAGAATAACTTATGTGATTAGTTTATGAGCACTTAAATCACAAGTGACTTCTAATATTTTATTGTAGTCTCTACAGAATCTTCCATCATCCCAAAGAGCATTCTACAACAACTTGATCTTTTTGAACATTAATAATTTCAAAACAGTATGATTCAAACATGGATGGAAGACTAGAACCTCTAAAAGGCTCTAGGTGACAAAAGCTGATAGCTGGTGAATGGAGACTCAGGTAAAGAAGGCTCATTTCAGTACCTTCTCAAAATTTATGTCTGATCCAGACAACTCCCTGACCCAAGACTTCTGGGACTTCCAAGGGTAAAATACATTCCACAGAAGCACTTGAGGGTTGTCCTGCTAGCAACATTTTTCCAGGCCTTATAGAGCAGCACTCCTGAGGACCGGGGCATCCTAAGAAATGCAAAAATGCACAAACTGGCAAGCACAAAACAAAAAGTTTATTGCTAACTCTGACTGAAAGAGTGATAGATACACATGGTGTTTCCTTAATGCTTAAGGCGGAATGAAGGAAGAACTTAAGTATTTCAATTAAATTCTCAAGTTGAGGCCCATAAATTTCTAAAATTACTAAATGTTTGTCATTTTCTACTGAGGAAACAGAAGAAAGGAATCTGATTTGCCTTGGACAAAAAGCCCAACCCCCCCCCCCAAAAGTGATATATCTATATATAACATTCTAAAATCTTAATCACTGTACCTCTTTTTAAGCACAGCACAAACTGTAGCTGGTGCTACTTAACAAGCATTACAATTTTCTTTTTTAAAAGCATTTCTTGAATCCAAGAACTAAAAGAAAGAAATTAAAGCTGTAGAGAATGCTCCAACTTCAGAGGTCTCATACTATACCGTGAATCGTGTCTGTCACCTGGAAACCAGAGTGCTCCAGGCACGATCGCATGGACAAGCCTGCAGCAGAGAACACATGCACATACAGCTAAAGTGGTACATTACCCCCATCACCCTTCACTCCACCCAACACAAGACATTCCTTCCCAGATCGGGGTGGCTGCGGTCAAGCCATTGTTCCAGAGAGCAGAAATCTGCATTGGCTTCATGCTATAAATTCCAAACGTTTAAGACCAGCAAGACAAGGACAGTTTGAATATGTCAAAATTAGACATAGTAGTCTGTGGTTTATTTAGTTATCAAAAGAAGGCACCAAAGCAGGTATGGATGGACTGTGGGCAGTAATTTGGCAACAACAGTGTGTGTGGGTGGGAGGGATATTACCTAAGAAACACGAGGTTAGAACCAAAGGGGGACACACAATGAAGATAAAAAATTTTTACTTCTGAGAGGGAAGTTTTGAATATCTTAAGAGTAGATATAATTATGTGGTATTCAAAATACAGGGTCTTTTTGGGGGGTTTTTTTTTTTTTAGCAGTATTAGGATTGAACCCAGAGCCTTCACACTGAACTATATCCCCAATCCATTTTTATTCTGAGAGACTCACTAAATTGCCCTGGGTGGGCTTGAACTTGTGATTCTCCTACCTCAGTCTCCCAGAGAGCTGGGACTATAGCTGTGTACTACCACGCCCAGCTCAGGGCGATTTTTTAAAAGTAGAGCAAACAAAACAATGTAAACTCATAATGACTCTCAGAGCAATGAGGGAAAAAAGAGTTCATAGTATTCAGTTAGAGGGGCAGCTCTCTATCAAGAAGCCTCAACAATCCTCATTTTGCAGTGAGTGTGACCTTAGTTCACAAAATAAGCAAGTGATTTCTCAGTAAACAATATTTTAATATTAACTACCTTTGAACCATTCTATATTTTACTGTGGTTTAACTTTTAATTAAACTGGAGTTAAGAGAAAATAGGGAAGAGGATATTTTGTTTCCTGGATTCAATAAGGCCTGTGTCCCAAATTTCACTCATTTGAATTACAAATACATATCTGCGTTGTGCCTTGATGTCTTCAAGTATATTATGGTTAGTACTCAAACAAGCACTAATATTAGCCTTCTATTACTCAAAAAACAAACAAAAACATTTTTCCAGACAACACTCAAGAGAGATCTTTGATGTGTGTTATAAACATTCATGCCTGTGAGACCGTTGGTAACGGCGAGGCTAATCTCTCCATTCATGCACAGAAGGATCTGGCTTAACACAGAGTCACTGTTCTGACAGAGGAAGGGACAAAGCACTCCTCTGAGACTTCTGCCAACTGGCACAGATTACATTGAATGAAAAATACGTACTGACATTTGTGTCTTCCACAATTCATGATAAATAAGCAAACTGGTTATTTGTAATCAGCCAAACTTGCTTCTTTGAAAAGGCTGCTACTGGACGTTGCAGAGCTCATGTTCCTTCCCAGTATTAGAAAGGAAAAAAATCAAGTTACATTTATAGCTAGTTTTATAGTTTCAAGCTCTCTTATAGCAATTAATCTCTTTCTATAAAAGCAAAAGCTGAAATATTTTCAAAACTTCAAATAAACTATCCTACTTTAGTTCACAGTAATTTTATAGTTTAGTTTGGTTTTCATCATTCCTGCAACGAATGAAATAGCCTCCTCCCTATTAAATTTAAAGCTAGTTTATATAAAACAGATACTAAATTATATTAACAAGTATAAAGATCCAACCAACATTTTTATGTTTAATAATTTCCTACAGATTATATAGCTATGAGCTTTGTTCATATTTTCAAAAGGACTTGCTCCTGTCCTTGTTAAACACAGGACTTTTCCTAAGTGCCCTAGAACTAACACAACCCCTAAACAAAACTTCTGGGATACAGTTGGAGCGTTTGCTTATGTCTCATCTCACAAAATTAAGGGCTGGAAGAGACAGATTATTTGTGGGACACAAACTGTGAGTGTGAACCCAAGCAGAAGGTTTTACCTTGGCTTTCTGGTACTTAACCCTTAGAGAACTGCACCAAAGAGCAGTCATTTCACTTTCACTATGGAAATAAAGGAAATTAGACATCTCACAACACCAAAAGGAATAAATCATAAAATTGAGAAGATTTAAAACCAAGTCACTTGAAGTACTTCTACTTAATATTTGACTGTCAGAGGTTAAAAGTTCAAAGTTTAAAACGAGGAGGAAAGGAAAAGTAGGGATATACTAAACTGGTCTATCATATAATTAAGCAAAACAGCAAAATATTCTGAGAAAATACATAGGCCTATCATTATGTGCAATAGTCTTCAATTAACATTTTTCAAGGAAAGAGTGAATTGTGGCCCACCTTAGAGGCTACAATGGCATTTACATAGCTTGAGGGACACCAATTATTTCTGTATAAACAGATACATGTATAGAATGTATGTGCTTTCTCAGAAGGTACAGTGAAAATGAAAGGAAGCAAAAAAGTTGATTTATTTAATTATATTTAGCCCATATATTTATTGAAGTAGTGGGATTTATTATGGGTCTCCATATTAGTTCCACCACACTCTTACTGCAAATCCTAACAATTTACTATCAATTCTGGCATTTTAAGATACGAACAAAGGCCTCACTGTAGGCCATAAATATCTCCTTTCATGACAGGCCACATTCATTTGAAAAAGTTGATCATAAATCAGCAATTTGATTCTTCCCATGCCAAGAATAACTAACAAAAATTTGAAAACTGAGCTAAAAACCTTTGAAAATGAATTTGCTTCATACTAAAATCCATGGCACACTGTTGTAGAAGCTCAACTTTTATTTAACCTCGCTCACATCTTAGTCTACTTTCTTTCTCTCCTACCACACCATTTCAGAGTCTCTGAATTTGGCTCCTCATGTTGTCACAGTATTCCCAATGACCAAGCGTCTACAGCAGCCATTAATATTTGAAACTCTTAGGTAGCAACAAATGTCCTTGTAGACTTTGCAAAATTTGCGAATCAAAAATTTTTCAATTTGAAGTGGTAAGTTTCATGAATTTACTAAGTTTAAGCTTCAACCAAAAGAGCATGCTTGAACTAAACATTCAATCAGCTATTAATAATACAAAGGTTTAGCTTTTTTCCAACAAAAATGAGTTCATTTTTTAATAAGGTTTTCAGTTTAATAATCAATTGTGAGATTGCTAGACATATGCTTATCTCTTAGAAAAATCACTCATTGCCTGTTCTAACCAGATGCTTGCAAGCATAGTCTCCACTTTTCATTAGTAAATGTGGCTTCAGGAAGGGAAATGGAAACTAATTTAAACATTTACCTGATATAAGATAACCGAGTAGCTAAATGTAATTGCCCCCAAAGTTAGAATGGTTTATAAAACATACTTCATTCTATTAGTTTGGTAAGAGCTGACTCCATTTCCAGCAGCTTTGATTATTCTATTTATTTTCCTGATTTACCCAAGTCTTTTTCTTTCCCTTAAAAATAAGGACATAGAATTCTGTTTAAATAAATTTTATTTCCAGACATTTCTATTATACTACTATGAGACTCTACCTCCCACACTGGTAAAATTCCAAAAAGATGAAATACTAGCTGATAGTGAACTTTTTTTAGGGGAAATGCTAACTGTCATGTTACAGGCTGGGTTGCAACTGGTTTTTACAAAATTGCTCATATACTAAACCCAGCACATTTTAGAGCTGGGCTGTCCAATATGGTAATCACCAACTACACATGACTTTCTGTTTTAATTCACTAAAATTAAATTTCAAATTCAGTTCATCAGTCACACTTGCTATATTTCAAGTGTTCAATAATCACATGTGGCTGGTGACAATCACACTGGACACCACAGGCAGAGAACATTTCTTAACTTCATCATTGAAGCACTGCTCTACAGCACAGAATTGACTCCTGGTTCAGTCTACTAGAAGAGCATATTCTGAGCACTTAAAAGGCTCCTACTTAAATTAGAAATAGGAACCAAAGCTTCATGAGAATTAAACAACAGTCATATCGCAATTTCAGAATCTATTATTCAAGTATTTTAAAAGTACTGCTTAAATGCAAAATGCACAAAAGACCAGAATGAGACTTGCTGCAGAATGTAAGTAGTGCTAAAAATATAAAGTGCTAAAAAGACTGATTTCATTAAAGGTGCCAAAAGGACATCAATTAAAAATTATGCTCTGAAGCGGCAATTTGATTAAATAAAAGAAACCAAACTGCATGATAAACACAAGAATCTTTCTGCTTATGTTTTCAGTAGAAGCCCAGTGTTTTATGTAAACACCTGTAGCCCTAGCTGTGTACCAGCTGTATGTAGCTAATAAGTGACTTCAGATGTCCTCACCAACATGCACCTCCAAATATGCTAACTTGTTTCCTGCACTTTTAGATCTTAACCACTTTCATAGCTTAACAGTCAAGGAAAAATTATCTAATGAAAAGATTCATTCACATTATGACAATTTAACAAATTAACTTCTAGATTATAAATTTTTTTATACGTCTAAGCACAGAATCAATTATCACAGACATGGACATGACCTGCTTTTTATTTTTTAATTTTTTTTAATTTTTTTTTTTTTT
>NW_004624767.1:18754981-18766536 GCF_000247695.1 Heterocephalus glaber | reverse complement strand
CCTGCCTCACAAGAGCAAGGTCCCAAGTTCGATTCCCTACCAAAAAAAAAAAAAAAAAAAGTCCTAGAGTCCTGTGAGTCTATTGGACCCTCTGTGATGCTTGAGTACACATACACAAAACCAGTTAGATGGAGCATAATGTGGGTAAAGATTTCACTTTGCCACTTTTGCACACATGCACATACTTTGCCATTCATCATACCAAGTGGGTAAACTCATAGATTGTTTCCTGTATCCCTCAGGGAAAGGTACTAAAACGCACAGGCAACTACTATTACGCTAGAGTACAAACATACAACAGAAAAGTAAGGGATGGGTCTGCAGGACCCAGTGTCATGCTTGGTGGGATACAAATGGTACGGCAGTGAACTATAGCATAATAAGCCTGTTTTTTTAAAAAAGAACAACCAATGTGATTTTTTTCTTAACAAGTTAAAAAAACTGTGTTTCTAGACAATATAACTATGTCATATTTAAGTTTTCTGCTGTCCCCAGGGCAACAATTACTCCAAGTACTTTATCAGAATCTCCTGCCACATCCAGTCACAACCAACATGGGCTTCTGGTTACCAAGCAACAGGACAGGGATTACATCAGGGTTAAAAGCCTTTGTTTTTCTTCTTGTCTCTTGAATGCTCAAATAAATGCCAGAGCAAACAGATGAGCTACTGTTCTAAACTGTGTGGCTTGATTCGAAGCTTGTCCCATACTCTCACAGAAGGAAGGCAGGCTAGTTTGGCCAAAACAAACTCAGAACCTGGAAATCTTCATCTATTGTGTTCTCTGCCATCTCTGTGGCTCATGTGCTTTAGTAAGTAAGCTGTCAATTACTGTTTAATGACAGCCAAAATCAAAGAGTCAAGGTCTTTGGCACCAATGCCCCAAACTGTTAGAACTACCAAAAACAACAACAACAACAAAAAACAAGTCAGTGATCAGTGAGTCAAATACTATGACTAGGAATAAGAAGATCTAGTACTAGGGAATGTTTGTAATTCTTATAATAATCTTGCTTTTTCTTATTTCACTTTTTTTTTTTGGTACCGGGTACCAAACTCAGGTCTTTGCGCTTGCACAGCAGGCGGCGAAACCACTGAGCTAAATCCCCGGCCCTTTCAGTTTTTTTTTTTTTTTGAGACAGGGTGTCACTATGTAGCCCAGGCTGGCCTCAAACTCACGGCAATCCTCCTGCCTCAGCCTCCTGAGTGCTGGGACTACAGGCGTGCACCACCAGGCCTGGCCTTATTTCACACTTTCTCTTAAAAGACTATAGAAAAATATCTGTGAATTGGGCTCTAGTTAATTGAACCTTTCCTGCAAACTTCCTTCCTCCAGTCAAGATAATATTCTGGGTACTTTCCAGGATTTTCATAACCTGGCCGCCCTTTTATTTCTGAAATGCCTGATTGAATCCTATAAAAAGTCAAAAAGTTATTCTTTCATAAAAATATTTAATAACAAGGACTAATTTGCTTTTTGGTGGCTTTTCCATCCTGGACCTGAGAGAAGGTTCTAGATCTAGCCAGCTTGTTTTTCTCTGCCCTATTTTTCTTTCTTTGCATTGGGTCCATTGTTCCACAGTCCACAGCACAATCCAACTATCATGTCAGGCAGCATCTAAGCAAAATGAGCTATGTTACCTATACCCTATGCTCAAGCAAATGATAAACCTGAGGAACATCTGTTCCAGAGAAACTCTTAACCCAAAGGGCTGGGGTTGGGGCTAGGGCTGGGGGATGTAGCCTAGTGACAGAGCGCTTCCTAGAATCCTCAAGACCCTCAGCTCAATTCTCTAGCACGTACTTTTTTTTTTAATTTCATCTGCTAACTCAAAATGGCAAGTTATCTGATCTACACCTAAGCATCTCTATTTTACTGAAAAGCAACAAAACAAAACAAAACAAAACAAAACAAAACCAAAACCCTCTGCAAACTTCCCACAAGACACATAGCATTCAGTGCCACGCACGGAGGACTATCCCCAAGGCTAGGGCCTGACTCAGGAGAAAACACAGTGAGCAGTTTAGGAAAGAGCATCCAAAAGTCAAATTGTAATGGACACTGAAAAATGGAAGCTTAATTCCTTTGTTTTGTTTTGTTTTGTTTTTTGGTACCGGGGATTGAACTCGGGTCCTTGCGCTTGCAAGGCAGGCGGCAGAATCAATGAGCTAAGCCCGCGGCCTGAAGCTTAATTCCTTTGAGTTAAGTGGCTTCCAGACTCCCTCAGGCCTAGGGTATAAACAGGTCACTCACCCTCTCCTCTCCTAGAGGAATGGACAGAATATACAGATCCTGGCACCAGGAGGTCAAGCCCAAATTCACTCTCTTAAGGCAACAGAGGTAGAAGTCTGGGTCCATAAAGGGATGAAATTGTTCCACTACATTCCTTTCCAAACTGTTTCGTGACAGGGCCGGGGATTTAGCTCAGTGGTTTCGTTGCCTGCTGCACAAGTGCAAGGACCCGAGTTCGATCCCTGGTACCAAAAAAAAAAACAAACACAAACTGTTTCGTGTTATAAAACACCCCAACACACCTGTACATGGTGAGATGGAGATCAGAGACAAATAAGGCCCTCCATCTCCTCGGATCTAGCTTTGAATAAATCCTTTTTTCTTTTTACCCAAATATATGGCAGAAAAATGAAGCTTGGCTATAGGACTGGCTACACGGCAAATAAAAATAGAACATAGTACATTAACAAAACAGTTACTGAATTTAAACACAATACTAAAAAAGTGGATTTTTGAAAAATGTCTTCTAACCATCTAAAACAATTTAAAACAACCTCAACTCAGGTGTGTGTTGGGGGGAAGTGCAGTAAAATGACAAGTATCTATAGGTAGCAATCAAGAGCGGGTATCTCAACCTGGAGCTCTCAACACAGAGCACAATTAAAACAAGTTTTGAGCCAGGTGTGGTAGTCTCAGCTCAATGGGAGGCTGAGGCAGAAGGATCACAAGTTCAAGCCCAGCCTAGCTAATTTAGCAATTTAGTGAGACTCTGTCTCAAAACAGAAAAACAATATAAAAAGGCTGGGGATATAACACAATGTGAAGCCCTGTGTTCAATGCCCAATATGACCCCCAGACACACAGAGAACAGGCTTAGAAGTCTAGTCCAGAGGGACTCCTGCCTCTGCACAGATGAGCTCTATGACCCTGGCCAAGTTACTCAATGCCTCCAAGCCTAAAGCAGCAGAATTTAATAGAGATGCTTATAAGGAGTCCATGAGATGTCAGCTGTTCATTATGAGGATCAACTGGGCTGGGGATTTAGCTCAGTGGTTCCAGCGCTGGCCTTGCAAGCGCAAGGTCCCGAGTTTGATGCCTGGAAAAAAAAAAAAAAAAAAAAAAAAAAAAAAGACATTATGAGGATCAACCGCAAAGCAAAGGTTAATCTTTGAGAAGTGATGGAAGGAAGAGAATAAAGCTCCATCTCAAGTCCTCCACTCCAGGGTGGCTCAACCTCAGCACTGCTAACATTTGGGGCAGGATGATTCATTGCTGAGGGAAGGAGGTGGCTACTCTGTGCACTGCAGGAGTTCAGCAATATCCCTGCCCTTTACCCACTAAATGCCAGTTGTACCTCTACCACATCATGACAATCAAATTTGTGTCCAGTCATTATCAGATGTCAGAGGGAGGGGCAAAAATCACTCCCATTTGAAAACTATCCTTCTGATTTTTAATACTTTCCCTGCAACTTTTATCTATTTTCCCCTCCCCCAAATTGAAACACCAATCTATCTCTAGCTTGACTTCCAACTCAGTCTTTTCCTACCTCTATTCAAAATAATGTCTTCCTAGCCAGGCATGGTGGCGCACATTTGTAATCCCAGCACTTGGGAGGCTGAAGAAGAAGAATTACTGCCAGCCTGGGCAACATAGTGAGTTCAAAGCCAGCCTGAATTACATAGTGAGACCCTGTATCAAAAAACAAACAAAAAAACAAAATAGGGCCAGGGATTTAGCTTAGTGGTTCCGACACCTGCCTTGCAAGCAGAAGGTCCTGAGTTCGATCCCTCGTACAAAATAATAATAATAATAATGATGATGATGTCATCCTTCTGATTCACCTACAATAGTAGTACTCTTTTCCCATTCATCCAGGCTCAAAACTCTTCCTAATCTCCAAAGCCAGGTCCTCTCCTTATCTTCCAAATTCTTTCCTCCTTTAAGGTGTTCTCAAATCCAAGTCCTCCTTTGTGGCCTACACTAAAGCAGCTTTCTCTCCTAATTCCCAGCTTCTAGTCTCTCTCCCCTCTTAGCTTTCCTCCAGGCCATCCCAGAACCAGTTCCTAAAATACAAATTTCAAGCCTTTCTCCTTAGCATCCTTGTATCTTAGTAGTCTGCCTCTGTCTACTCTTCCCATTTGAAAGGTCCTTCTACCTTTCAGGGTTCACACTCCCACTTTCTCAAGAAGTGGTCCAGGCATTCCTCTTAGCCAACGATGATCTCTCAGACCTAACTTTTTGATTGATTTAGCATTAACCCCTGGGCTACTGCAATACTCAATAAAAGGAGTACTAAGTACATTGAGTGAGATGTGTAAATACATTGTGAAAGAGGTGGAGATTACAATCACAGTGTGGAAAGCTAAAGAGGCTGTCCCCAGGCAGATACAAAATTGTGTGAAAAATCAATTAGAGGGGAAAACCAGGAAGGAAAATAGTAATCAGCTTACAGGCAGAAGCACATACATAGCACAGAGTAGGTACTGAAATACCACTCAGGCTGAGAGTGCAGTTCTTCAGGGGGGCACATGCATGCTTAATATGAGGGAAGGCCTAAGTTCAATGCCCAGAACCAAAAATAAAGAAATAAAATAAAATAATACAAAAAAAGAAATAAAATAATGCACCAAACTTCTGGTTTTTAGTCTGGCACATAAGAGGCTTTAAAAGAATGGGCCGGGGATTTAGCTCAGTGGTTTTGTCGCCTGCTGCGCAAGCGCATGTACCCGAGTTTGATCCCCAGTACCAAAAAATTAAAATAAAAAAAATAAAAGAACCAAGCATGGTGGTGCACACATATAATCCCAGCACTGTGGAAGGTTGAGGCAGATCACAGGTTTGAGCCCAGCCAGGGCAACTTAGTGACTTATGAAGTTTTTGTCTAGAAATAAAAAATGAAAAGGACTGGGGATGCAGCTCAGTGCAAAGGCCCTGGGTTCAATCCCCAGTACTACCAAGAGAGAAAATAGCTTGGAAGAAGTCACATGATCCAAACAAGCAAAAAGCTGAACAAATTGGGGGGAAAAAAATCAATTCTCAGATCCATTAGTGAAATGAAGTCACAGGGCAGAATGCCCCTCTAAAACTGAACAGGCAGGCAGAGACCGAACAATACACTGTCAGAACAGAAACCTCCACGGGAACCAGTGCGAGGCAGAAAAATCTGCAAAACAACTAAAACATCGTTGGGTGCTCAGTGTGGACAACACATAGCCAAAAACTTCATCGGAGGCCAGGTGCAGTGGCACCTGTAATCTCAGACTCTGGAAGGCTAAGACAAAAGGTCTGTAAGCCAGAGCCCAACCTTAGTGACTGACTTACCAAGACTGTCTCAAAACATTTTGAGCCAGGTGTGGTGGCACACACTTGTAATCTCAGCACTGAAGTGGAAGCAAGAGGATCACCACGCTAGCCTGGGCTACACAGTGAATTCAAGGCCAGCCTAGAACACAGTGAGATGCTGTCTCAAAAAACCTCAAAAGATAAATAAATTTATTTTAAGAAGGGACTGGGATGTAGTTCACAGTAAAGGCCCAGGGTTCAGCTCCCAGTACCTCAAAAAAAAAACAAAGAAAGAACAACCTCAACAACAACAACAAAAAACACTTCAGGGGGACCAATCATGGAGTCCCAAACATTTTTTTTAACCTCCTGAAACTCTACCAGATGTTCACAGTGACTACTGGAAGGGAAAAAAAATCTCATGCTCCCACCAGATGGAGAAGAAACGAAAGCATTTTCAAATACAGCCCAGCAGGGCTGGGGATTTAGCTCAGTGGTCCCGCCACCTGCCTCACAAGCACAAGTTTCTGAGTTTGATCCCCTCATTGTAGTGCATTCCTATAACCTCGGCACTTGGGAGGCTGAAGCAGGAGAATCAAAAGTTCAGGTATCACCTAAGCAACTAACTATAAGAAGGGTTCATTAAACAAACAAACAAAAAAAGGCCAGAGAATGTAGCTCACTACAAAGGCCCTGTCATCAATTCCAGTGCCAAAAAACAAAAACTAAACTAAACTAAAAAAGAAAAGCAAAGCACCACCCCTCAACCCCTCATAGTAGTCTGTCTTTTTTAATTGTCTGCCCTCAGGAGAAGCTATTTTGTCAGTGCCTAACCTACTGTGGTTTTCTCAAAGTCTAACCTGCCTGGGAGAGGGAAATATATTACTCCATACTGCCCCAGCTAAGGCAGGTAAAAACTAAAAAGCACTAGTGAAGTTCCTCGTCTGGGAGCCCCGGCTCATCAAGGACTGAGACCTAATCTTAGGATTATAAGGTCAACAATCAAAATTTAACTTATATAATCTAATATCAACAAGGCGTTTTCATCACAATGAAAGAAACACTGAGAGAGCTTTTCAAAATGGAATCGGGGCCATTACAGTTGCAAACACATGCACAGGTTGAGCTGCTTGATTAGAACTGTGGTCACCTTTGCCCTTTGACCGAGGTCATAAGGAACAATCTAAACAACTGGACAACTCATATGGCACTCAGAGGCTCAAAATGCATCTCAAAAGGTTACTGATTCTTATTTTATGGAGATTTTTATTCTGCTTATACATTCTTGTATTCATCTTCTATCAGTCATGTAGCCCCCTTCTTTTGAGCATGTAAGCCCCACTTTTCCTGCCTTCCTCAGAACACTGATTCAGAGCTATCTGAACTCATGTCTCCAGAACTGCATTTCCTACCATCTCAAATGAAGTCCTTTTTCACTTCTGCAATTTCTCTCTTTGGAATAACCAGCAGTATATCAACAGATGCAGAAAAGGCATTTGACAAAATCTAACACCCATTCATGATAAAAAGTAAACTCTCAGAAAATAATGTAACTTCAGCTTAATAATGAAATCCAGCAAGGACCTGAGTTCGATCCCCGGTACCAAAAAAAAAAAAAAAAAAAAAAATGAAAACCATAAAAGCTTTACAGCTAACAGCATACCTAATGGTGACAACTTCAAAAGTTTCCCACTAAAAACAGGAACAATCCCAGCAATCTGGAAGGCTGAAGTAGAAGGAAACAGGCCAAGGGCAAAGGGGACAACTTAGTGAGACCCTATCTCAAAATTAAAAAATAAAAAGGGTTAGAGATGTAACTCAGTGGTAACACACCTCTGGGTTCCATTCCCAGTATTGTACAAATTATATAAAAATAAATAATAAAAACAAGAACCAGGCAAAGTTATCTTCTCTAACCACTCTTTAAAAATCATATTAGGGGTCTGGGGATTTAGCTCAGTGGTTCTGGCGCCTGCCTCACAAGCCCAAGGTTCCGAGTTCGATCCCTGGTACCCAAAAAAGAAAAAAAAAATCATATTAGAAGGGTCAGGGATTTAGCTCAGTGGCACCACACTTGCCTCAAAAGTGCAAGGTCCTGGGTTCGATCCCAGGTACCAAAAAAAAAATCATATTAGAAATCCGAACTAGTGCACAAAGTCAAGGAAAGGAAAGAAAGCACACAGATTAGGAAGGAAGCAATAAAACTGTCTTTGTTTGCAGGAGACATGACTGCCTATGTAGAAAACGAAAAGAATTGACAAAAAACGCTCTTGGAATAACATACTATAGCAAGATTGCAGGATACAGGGTTAATATATAAAGGTGAACTACTTTCCTATATACTAGCAACGGACAAGTGAAATTTGAAATTAAAAACACATTAACAAATCATGTGTGATAGTGTACCCCTGTGGTTCCAGCTACTAAAATGATGGAGGTAGTGAGATCAAAAATTCAAGGCCAGCCTGGACAACTTACTAAGACACTGTTTCAAAATAAAAAAGGGCTGGGGATACACAGCACAGTGACACAGGCTTGCCCAGCAGGAGGAGGCCCTGGGTATGATCCCTTGTTCCAAAACAAAAACAAAACCCATTATCATTTATAATGAAATATTTAGACATAAATCTAACAAAATATGTACAAGACCTACATGAGGAAAAACTACTAAATTCTGATGAAAGATATCAAAGAACTAAACACATGGAATAAACGTTCATAGAAAGACTCAGTATTTTTGTTTTTTTTCTTTTTGTTTTTTTTCTTTTTGTTTTTTTTGAGACGGGATCTCGCTGTGTAGTTTAGACTGGCTTTGAATTTACTATGTAGCCTAGAATAACCTTGAACTCCCAATGATCCTCCTGCCTCAGTTTCCTTAGTACTGGGATTGATTACAGACATGCACACCACACCTGGCCTCAATTTTTCAAGATGGCAATTCTTCCCAACTTCATCTGTAGATTCAATGCAATCCCGATCAAAATCCCAGCAAGTGGGAAACCATGAGAATCATGGAGAACATTTAATTGTTATGAGCCACTGACTTTTGAAAAATTCTAATCATCTTTGTCCTGGCCAGATCATGTCTGTAGGACTGGAGAAGGCTCTAGTAAAGAGGCATACTGTGATCATGTTCAACCAGTGGTACCTCTGCTCTATGTATTGATGACATGGAGTTGGGGGAGTCATATCATCACTAGGGGTCCATGTGTGAGGCAGTTTTGCTAAGCTGAGTCCAGACACTTGTGGGACCTGAGTTGTGTTAAGTATTCATTTAAAACAAAAGAACTGTGTCTTCTATTTGTACTTGAGCATTAGCTCCTCTTTTGCTCAACTGAGTATTTGCATTTACGTTCTGTGTTGAGCCTTCTACTACAAAACAGACAGGACACCCAGCAAGTTATTTGTGGGTAGCAACAAACAAATTCTAAAATTTATATAAAAAGATAAAAGACTAGACAGTACAATATTGAAAGGGTAGAACGCCAGAGGACTAATACTACCCAACTTCAATATTTAAGATAGCTATGGTAATCAAGATAGTGCAAACGAATGGACAAATAGATCAATGGGACACGGTTGAAGTCAGACTGAGAAACTCAATGATTTAGTAAACCTTGTCTCAAAATAAAAAACAAAACAGGGCTGTGGATGTATAGTTCGGTGCAAAGGCCCTAGGTTCAATCTCCAGTACTACTAAAAAAAAAAGAGGACATTTTCAAGAGAATAAAAAGAAAAGTCATTTAAAAAAACTCTTCCTGGGTATGGGTGCACAAACCTGTAATCCCAGCACTCAGGAGGCTAAGCAGAAAGATCTCCAAGTTTGAGGCCAGCCTAGGCTACATAATGAGCTCAAGGTCAGCCTAAACTGCACAGTGAAACCCTGTATCAAAAAATAAAATAAAATAAAAAAGAACTCTTAAAACTCAGCAATAAAATCCCACCCAATTTGGACCCACACTCCCATGAATTGCATGGGGGCCTCTGGGCCCCCATGGACCAGATGGACCTGAGCCATATAGTGGCCTCACAACTAACTCTGCACCTGTGGGTTTACTTATTTATTTATTTATTTTTGGAACCGGGGATTGAACTCAGGTCCTTTCCCTTGCAAGGCAGGCAGCAGAACCACTAAGCTAAATCCCCAGCCCTTGCACCTGTGGATTCATAACCTGGCCATGGTCACCTGCCAATTCCGGGCTGGCTCTGTGTTTTGTTTCTCCTCAGCACAGAGCAGCAGAGGCACTGACCAACCCACTGACCTGATTGTGGACAAGGCCAACACCCAGGCAGAGAAAGTAAGCTTGGAGAGTCGGCATACCAAGGGAGAAATTTCAGACCTGCTCAGCAATACTAGCCCCAAGAGAAGCTCGCAGCTACTGTAAACTACAAAAATAACATGGGGTTTACTTCAAAAGTGACTACTTCCCTGCAGGCTAGAGTTGAAGAAGAAACCCAGTGCATTGCCCTTTATATTGCCAGAGTGCTTAATTAGACACCATTTCGGGAAAAGGTTAATTATTTAAGAATGGGGCACAAAACAATTACAAAACAGCTCCACTTCAGGGTTTCCACTGTTACCCTGCCACAGTGATTGGGTGACCGATAACCATGGGAGATAATTGCTGAGAGGGCGCAGGCTAGACATAGACCCCCCTGAGAAGTTTAAACACAGGTCAGAAAGACACAGGCCACACCCTCCATCATGAGAAATCAGGCCAGCCAGTGTGGCTTTCAGAGGAGGGCAGTATGAAAGTGCTGGCCTTAAGTCCAGCCTGCTTGAACCCCCAACCCACTCCCTAATTCCAGCAGAGACCAGTGGTCTGACTGTTCTCTCCTCCTACCAATGTGAGCAAGGACATGCCTCATCTTGCACAGATGCCACAGTCAGGGGTGTATACAGACAGAGGGGCCTCTGGAGCAGGGGGCACCTTACAAACCCACAGGCCATAAAGCTAGGCAGAGAAAATCATGACTTGCTGGATTCCAAGACTGTGAATGTTAGAAAGTGACCACTCACCCAAAAATACTGAGGATTTTTTGTTTTGTTTTGTTTTTTTGGTACCAGGGATCTGTGGATTTTTTTTTAGACAGTGTTTTTACCTTTATCTTCCCTTTCACTGTTTTGTTCATTCGTTTGTTGGGGGGGGGGGGTCTCTCCTTTTTGCCCTCTCTCCTCCTTTTTAACTTTTTTCTCGTCTTTATTTGTACCCTTTTTATTAATTCTTATTTGTTCTTTTATTACTTTTTGTCTAACACTATTAATTTCATTTTACTGCTCAATAGGATCCTTTATCTCACTTTTATCTCTTCCTCATCATTTTTTTTTTTTTGGTACCGGAGATCAAACTCAGGACCTTGCACTTGCGAGGCAGGCGTTCATTAATTTTTAAATTTTACTTTTTTCATTTTCTGGTTTCCCATCCCCCTCTCATCTTTACTACCAGTAGTATAATCATTAAACACTCTGAATCTTTAGATAGTTAACTCTACACTATTACTGTTCAATATTGTTCTATTAGTGGAGGTATAGTTGTTGCATTTAGTAGCTATTCACTGTCAACATTTGGTTTGTCTTAGTGTTTATAATTACAGGTCTCTTTTCTATGGTTAAGGGTGGTACATTTTTGGTTCCTAGGGTATGTCAATATCCAGTTTGTCTTTGACACTACCGCCATTGATTTTACTGCTATAGTCAAGGTGGCATACTTGTTGCTATAAACTGATTTTTCTCTTTAGCCACTATCTGGATTGCCTTTGTTTCATTAACAATACTGTGGTTCATTACTGGAGAACTGGGTGCTAGGCCAAATACACAGCAGGCTCCACTCCCAAATAAAGAGAGGTGGTTGGATCTTTGGACAGGGGCAAAAGGCCTACAGTTAGCCATGCCCAGAGTGCATCACTGAAAAGCAGACACTAACTAAAGGGGTCTCCATATTAGCAACAAGTTTTCCACTACATACAACCAACTTGTAAACCTCAGTGCGCGCGTACACACACACACACACACACACACACACACACACACACACACA
>NW_004624767.1:18731809-18754059 GCF_000247695.1 Heterocephalus glaber | reverse complement strand
CTGGTACCAAAAAAAAAAAAAAAAAAAAAATGTACCAAACAGAAATTCAGATTAAAAATTCTATTCAGGGCCGGGGATTTAGCTCAGTGGTTTTGCTCCCTGCCTCGAAAGCACAAGGTCCTGAGTTTGATCCCCAGTACCAAAAAAAACCACACTATAGAAATAACAGCAGAAAACTTTCCAAATATGGGGAAAGAAATTTACAAATAAGTGAGGTATATAAAACCCAAAATAGCCGGGGATTTAGCTCAGTGGTTCCACCACCTGCCTCCCAAGTGCAAGGACCCAAGTTCAATCCCCAATACCAAAAAAAAACCCCCAAAATAGCCAATCAGACAAGAACATCTCCATCACAGTTAAAATCCCAGAAGTTCAACCCAAGAACAGAATTTTAAAAGCTGTTACATAAAAAGCAACAAAACATTTATAAAAGTAAACCCATTAGAATTACAGCAGGCTTCCCAACACAAACATTAAAGGCCAGAAGAGCTTGGAATGAAGTATTTCAAGTCCTAAAAGAAAACACCTTCCAACCCACACAGATAAATCCTGCAAAACTATCAAATTTGATGGAGAAATAAAATCTTTTCATGAGAAAGAGGACCTAAAACAATTCATGACCACCAAATCAACACTCCAAAATATTCTAAAGGATATTTGAGAAAGAGACAATGAAGCCAACAATGATAAAAGGTCTAATAAAATGAATACACCAGGCAGGGTGAGCAGTTAAACAGAACAGAAGGGAATCATAATAGGAAAGTAATGCAAGAAGAAGAATAACTCTGTACCTTTCAATAATAACTCAATGTGAATGGTCTCAATTTCCCAATCAAAAGACACAGACTGACAGAACAGATCAAGAAACAACATCTAATAATATGCTGTATACAACAAATACATTTATTCCAAAAAGAAATTCGTAAACTAAGCCAAGTATGGTGGTGCACACCTGTAATCCCAGCACTCGGGAGGCTGAGACAGAAGGATCGTCACAAGTTCAAGGCCAGTCTGGGCTACATAGTGAGTCAAGGCCATAGTGAACTGCATAGTGAGACCTTGTCTAAAAAAGAAAGAAAGAAAGAAATTCACGTACTAAAAATCAAAGGAAGGAAAACAATATTCCATGCCACAGGAACCCAAAAACAAGGAGTAGCTATGTTGTCAGATAAAGTGGACTTCAAGCCAAAACTGATCAGGAGAAGCTAAGAAGGTCACTATATATTGGTTAGAGGAACAATTCAACAGGAAGAGAGAACAACTGAGATAACAATTACAAACATATACACTGAACACTGGCCCACCCAATTTCATAAAACAAACACTACTAGCCGGGAATTTAGCTCAGTGGTTCCACCGCCACCTGCCTCACAAGCACAAGGTCCCAAGTTCGATCCCTGGTACCAAAACAAACAACAACAACAAAAAAACTAAACTAAACAAACACTATTGGACATGAAAAACCAGATAAACATTAACATAATTATAGTGGGTACCTCAATATTCCACTGTCACAAATAGATCAACTAGACAAAAAAAAAAAGCAACAAAGAAACAGAGTTGAGCCAAACCTTCAAAGAAATGGACTCAATAAATATCTATGGCCAGGTGTGGTGGTGCACTCCTGTAATCCTAGCACTCAGGAGGCTGCAGCAAGAGGATCACCACAAGTTCAAGGCCAGCCTGGGCTACATCGTGAGTTCAAGGTCAGCCTGCACTACAAAGTGAGACCCTCTCTCAAAAAAGCCAACCCCCCCCAAAAAGATACCTACAGTGTTCCACCCAACAACAATAGAATACATATTCTTCTCAGCAGCTTAGGAAACTTTCTCCAAAATAGACCATATGCTAGTCAATAAAGCATGCTTAAATACAAAAGAATCGAAATTATTTCCTATAATCAGATCATAGCACAATGAAACTAGATATCAATGGCCAAAAAACCCACAGAAATTATGCAAATGCATAGAAATTAAACAATATACTCTAGAATAATCAATATGTCATAGAAGAAATCAAGGAAGAAATAAGTTCCTAGATCAAACAATAATGCCAGGACAATATAACAGAACCAATGGGACACAATGACAGCAGTCCTAAGAGGAAGTTTATAGCTGCGAATGCCCACATTAGAAAAGTGGAGTAAGTCCAAATAAATAACCTAATAAATGCACCTCAAAGTCCTAGAAAGGCAAGATCAATCCAAATCCAATGGTAGTACAAGGGGCTGGGGATGTAGCTTAGTGGCACTGACCCTGTCTGACAAGTGCAAAGGTCCTGAGTTCAATTCCTGGTACCGGAAAAAATAAAAAAAAAATTTTTAAAGTAAAAATCAAAGGTAATACAAGGTAGGAAATTATAAAGATCTGAGAAGAAATTAACAAAATTGAGACTAAAAACACAATACAAGGGCAGGGCATGGTGGCACATGTCTGTAATCCTACCATTTGGGAGGAGCCAGGAAGACTGCCACAAGTTCAAGGCCAGCTTGGGCTACATAGTGAGTTTAAGGCCATCCTAAACTCTACAGAGGGAGACCTTATCCCAAAAAAACCAAAAGAGAGGGGATTTAGCTCAGTGGTGCCACCGCCTGCCTGGCAAGCGCAAGGCCCTGAGTTCAATTGCCAGTACCAAAAAAAATAAAATAAAATTACTCAACAGGTAACAAAACTGAAGCAATAATAACCTACCAACTAAGAAAAGCCGATGCATATGGACTCACTGCTGAATTCTACAAGAATTTCAGGGAAGATCTAACTGGCGTTATTCCTCAAACTAATGAAATCCAAAGGGAAGGAGTACTCCCAAAGTCCTTCCCGGAAGCTAGCATTACCCTGATTCCAAAACCAGATAAGGGTCCAACTAAAACAGAGAAGTGCAGGCTAATCTTTTTAATAAATACAGATGCAGGGGCCGGGGATTTAGCTCAGTGGTTTCACTGCCTGCTGCGCAAGCACAAGGACCTGAGTTCGATCCCTGTTACCAAAACAAATTAAAAATAAAAATAAATAAATATAGATGCAAAAACACCTCAAGATACAGATACAACATACTGCACTGGCAAACAGAATGCAGCAAATCATCAAAAAAGATTATAACACTTCATGACTAAGCAGGCTTCATTCCAGGGTCCCAAGGATGGTTAAACATATGCAAATCAATAAATGTAATACATCACATAAACAGAAGCAAAGACAAAAATCACATGATCACCACAATAGATGCAGAAAAAGCCTTTGATAAAATCTAACATCCATCATGACAAAAATCCTTAAGAAAAGAGGTATAGAAGGCCCCTATCTCAATCTGATAAAAGTTATTTACAACAAACCAATGGTCAACATCATATAAATGAGAAGCTGAAAGCCTTCCTTCTAATTTCAGATACAGGACAAGGATGTCTACCATCACCACGACTTTTCAATATAGTGCTTGAAACATTAGCCAGACCAATCAGGCAAGAAATAAAAAGGGATATGTACAGGAAAGGAAGAGTTGAAATATCATTATTTGCAGATAATATAATTCTCTATGTAAAAGACCCAAGAAATTCCATCAAAAGACTCCTAGAATTATTAACCAAATTTAGCAATGCAGCAGGATACAAAAATCAACACACAAAAAAATCAGTGTATTTGTGTACACCAATAATGAACTGAGGAAAAATTAGGAAAATAATGTTCACAATAGCATCAAGAAAAACTAATGGGGCCAGGGATTTAGCTCAGTGGTTCCAGCGCCTACTTTGCAAGCGCAAGGTCCCGAGTTCAATCCCTGGTACCAAAAAAAAAAAAAAAAGAAAAACTAATGACATGGCACAGAACAGAGGATAGAGAAACAATCCCAGGCACATCCAGCTATCTGATCTTTGACAAAAAGGCCAAAAACATACACACCAGTGAAAAGATAGCCTCTGTAATAAATGGTGCAAGAAAAACTGGCTATCCTCATGCAAAAGATTGAGTCTCAACATCACTAAACCACAGTCAAAATGGATCAAAGATCTAAATGTTAAAACAGAAACAATCTGCTGGAAGATAAAATAGATAAAACATATGACCAGCAATCACATTCCTTGGTATACATCCAAATTAACTGAAACACAAAAATCCACAGAATCCATATAAAATCCTACACACATATTTACAGCTGCTTAATTCATAAAAGCAAAAACTTCATATCAACCCAAACGTCCTTCGGCAGGTGAATGGATAAACAAACTGGTACATCCATACTGTGGGTATTATTCAGCAGGAGGATTACGATGTCAAACCCAGCCTGGACAATTTACCAACTTGGTGAGACCCTGTCTCAAAAAATTAAAAAGGGGCTGAGGATGGAGTTCATTCAGTGTAAAGACCTGGCCTCAATCTCTAGTTCGGCAGGGGAAAAAAAAAATAATAGGGCCGGGGATTTAGCTCAGTGGTTTCGCCCCCTGCTGCGCAAGAGCAAGGACCCGAGTTCGATCCCCAGTACCAAAAAAAACCCCAAAAAAACCCTAATATAAACTAAGGATTCTGAGTGCTGATGATGCATCATAGGCCTCACTCTGCTGGGAGATGGGGGAGGTTATACATGTTGGGGAAAAGCAGGGGATGTACAGGAACTCTGTACTTCTGCTCAGTTTTGCTATGAACCTAAAACTGCTCTAAAAAATACCTGAAATGAATTAGGCATGATAGCGTCTGCCTGTAATTCCAGCACTCAGGTACAGTGAGGCAGGAGGATACCAAGTTCAAGGTTGACCTGGACTACATGGTGAGAGCCTGTCTCCAAAAAAAAAAAAAAGAGCCAACAACAAAAAGAACCAATACACACACAAAAAGAAAACCACTACAAAAATAAAATATATTAATTTTTCTTAAAAAGTAGAGGGTATGCTTAGCTGTGTAAGGCCCTGAGTGCAATCCCCAGTACCAAAAAAGAAAGAAAATTAAGGAAGTCAGTCATCCAAGTAACTAAATTTTTCACAGTAAATAAAACAGTGCTGAACTTTTATCTCGAAAAATAAAACTAAAAATTACTTCTGTTCATTTATGCGACAAAATGTAGGGTATAGATTCAACTATGTACTTAAAATGAAAAGTAAATTGAGTAGGGAATTTTGGCATAATTTTCCCCAAAATTTTATGATGGCATCATAAGACACAATTCACTTCCTGTTTGTGATTTACTGTTTCATTTTGGAAAAATATCTGAGGACTTCATAAGACTCCGCAAGGTGCTATCTTTTGATATGTAGAAATGATTTTATTTCACAGAGCCCATGGTACCACCCTATTCACGGTTTGTCCGTGAGATACAATGCAGCAACAGATGTGTGAAACTTTTTAAAGTCTTTTTATTAAACTTTATGAAATATTGCATCAACTTCATTTCACTTCCCGACTGATTGGGGGGGTTGTTTTTGTTTTGTTTTTTGTGGTTCTACGGAGTGAACTCAGGGCCTTCACATTGAACTACATATCCAGCACTTTTTTTAATGTAATATTTTACAACTCAGTCTTGCTAATAATTAATAAGCTCCCCAGGCTGTACTCAAACTTTCAGTCCTCCTGCCTCAACCGCCCAGAGTCCTGGGATTACAGGTATACCTCACCAACGCCAGGCTCTATGACTTTTATCAATCAGCAATGAGAATGATAACAAACTTTTGATGTGACAGACAAGGAGAGGGGTCAGCGGTATAGCTCAGTAGCAGCACCCTTGCCTAGAAGGCATGAGGTACCGAGTTCAATCCCCAGCACCACAAATAAGAAAACAAACCCACCCCCCAAAAAAGAAGCCCAAATATATAGGGAGAGAAATTAGTATTGTGATGTCTGGGCATGGACAACCCTTTAGTCCCAAATGGGACTAAAGATGATCATTTGTACAAACAGAGTAACAGGGTGGGCCAGAAGAGTCTTCTAGTGCTGGAGATAAAAAGATGAACATGAAATAACCTCTAGGAATTCAACCCATATGAAAGGGCTGGGGATTTAGCTCAGTGGTTCCACCGCCCACCTTGCAAGCACAAGGTCCCAAGTTCAATCCCCAGTACCAAAAAAACAAAAACAAACACCTAACATGAGAGTGGAATGAATAAGCACACACACAAACACATTAAGTGCTGTGATGTCAAGGCTCGGATGTAGGAAGTGGTAGGGAGAAAATACAGATGGGAAAAAATTTCATTCTATCTCAGCCAGGTATAGTGGCACATGCCTATAATCCCAGCACCCTGGGAAGCTGAGACAGGAAGACAGCAAGTGTGAACTCAAACCAGAAAACTTAGGTGAGACCCTCTCTCAAAAGTAAAGAACAAACAAAAGAACTGCGGATCCAGTTTTGTGGGAAAGTCCTGGGTCCAATCCACACATACAAAAAAATTCTGGTTCTGAGTTAGGGCTTGAAGAATTCTGAAAGCAGACACCAGGGGAAAGGCTGCCAAGCAGAGGGTAGGCACAAGGAAAGGCCTGGGAACTGAAAACACAGGGCTCATTCATGAAACTCGAGGTCCAGAGGAACTAGCTCCACATTAAGTCCCTGAGGTTTAGGGGAAGGGGTTATTTTAAGCAGTAACAACAACAAAGAACCCCTCAAAAGGCAGGCACAGGCCCAAGTTTAGACCCTGCAAACAAGTTTGAATTTTCTTCCCTAGAGAAAGCTGCAGACACAATGAATGATATTTGAGAAATACCTGGCAATAGGATACAGAATGAACTAGAGGAGAAACACATGAAACTCAAAGGCCCATAGGGCACCTGCTGTGACAGTGTCTGAGCAAGAACCACAGGCAGTTGACACCTTCATCAGGCCTCAGTTACCACCTGAGGGTGCAGGAGGGGTACCTGAGGGAATGTAGTGTCAGAAATGGTCCTGCAGTGTGGGCCAAGCTGCAGCTGATAATGCAGAGAGAAAAGGCAGGAGCAGCACCTTGTTGGCCGGGTGGAGCAGGTTTAAATTTGAGAAAAGTTGAATGGGCTGAGTCAAGGTGGTCTATGAAGAGCTGCAGCTGAAAACCTGAAGCTCAAGAAACACAGGGGGAAGTGTCAGTAAATACAGGTGACAGCTGGAGCCACAGTGCTTGCAACTGCCCACTGAGTGCCCCTGAATTTCAACCAGGTGCGTTTCCTCCCATCCTCAACTGTCTTAATTTTTTTTTTTTTTTAATGCTGAGAATTGGACCCTCGACATGCTAAGGATGTGTTCTACCATGAAGCAATACCCTAGCCCTTAACTGTTTTTAAGCTATGCACCACTTATATTCCCACATCCTAAATCATCTTTTCTCCCTATTCAACTTAGTTTTTAAAAATTTTCTGATCCAAAAGGAAAACTCTGTCTTCCAGGATTACTAACTCCAGGGGAGGAAAAAATCCTCAACGCTGTTTTAGTGGTCAGCTGAGCAAAACAGAAAGGCTTAACTGATGAGGGTCACTCCCTGGAAAGAACCAGGTCTTAAGGGGGGGTATCCTGGCGTGCCCCAATGTTTTCACAGGGGAGTGTGTTGGTGCAGGAGGGGAACACCTGAGACCTTGCAGTTCAAGCTCTGCCCACAAACATCAGGTGACCACAGCCAAGTCACTTCTCTAGTTTTCCTATTTTACAGACTGACGTGTACATGGCCTACAAAGGTGTCTACCACTGGTCTTGCTGAGAATTGTCGGCTCTAGCTGGATTTAAGTTAGAGCAAGTTTTAATCGTTTTAAGTGCCATTAGGAAATTCAAGAATGATCTAAACACCTTTGTTCTTTTCTCTGCTTACTCCCAACTGCCTTTTAACTTTGCTCGTAAATATATCAGAGGGCCCTGGTAAAGACTGTGGGCACAGAGGAAAGAGAGAAAGAAAAGGAAGAAGGAAGGAGGGAGGAAAGGAGGAGAGAGAAAATCAAATGACTAAAATGGGATTTGGAGATTGGTGGTAACCTGCCAGTTCGCACACAACCTGGTCAACCAATCAAAAGACAACTAGAACAAAAAGAACACATAGGTTAGCCAGGTGTGGTGGCCCACGTCTGTAATCCCAGCACTAGGGAGGCTGAGGCAGGAGGACTATCGAGAGTTCAAGGCCAGCCCTGGCTACATAGTGAGTTCACGGCCAGTCTGAACTACACTTGGCCAGACTCTGTCTCAAAAAAAAAAAAAAAAAAAAAACCCCACATAGGTTTTTTTAAGGTGCAAAGAGGACTCACACTAAAAGCTAAATGCTTATCCCCTGGGAGCAGAGTGACTACAGATGTCAAGGGGACATTCTGTTGCCTGAATTTGCAGACACATATTCTTGTGATTTAAATTTAAAATGAAATACTTTTAACCTTAAAAATCGGGCTATCTTTCTACCTCACTCTTTTTGGAGCCATGCCTCCCAACTTTGGCTAGGAACACAGCTACCTGACGTCTCAACAGCCGGGCAGCAAGAGCGAGTATTACCAATTACTACCAAATAACTCAGAATTGGGGGGAAGGGGGCGGGTCAAATCTTGAATTAGAGGAATTACAAACTATCAAGTGACTTTTAAAAAAATCTAGCCATAACTTCTCTTCCTCATTTGAAAAGGGACTTTCTAGACACATCCTGAGCTTCGGTTCAAAATGTACTTTGTGAACGAAGGGTATTGTTCTCCTAGAAGGGACCCATTTTCTCGTGAAAGCGACTTGTTTCCAAGAGCCTGTCTCTGGGCGGCCGCGGAGCGCATTCGCGGGGTTCGGCCTGGATACCTCCGAAGCTGGAGGAGCACGGCTTTGGCGGGCCCTGGTCCCCCACCGGGCCCGACCCGCCGCCCGTCGCGCGGCTTGGCCACTGACCTGATGACACTAATGTGGAACTGGTCCTCGGGAAGGCCCCTCCAGGCGCCAGGCAGGAACTCCTTGCACCACAGATAGGCCTTGCGCCGCGTCCGGGGCTCGGGCTGCTCATCCGCCCCCGGCGAGGGTAGGGGCAGTGGCAAAGGCGGCGGGGGCAGAGCGAGCGGCGGCTGCCTGCCTCCCAGCTGCTTTGGGTCCAGTTCGCTGGCGGCGTCGCGCTGCTGTCCCACGCCGGGCGCCGGGGCCGCGCTCCCGCCGCTACAGCTCAGCAGCAGCCCGAGCGGCGAGGGCTCCGCCTCACCCCCGGTACAGAACTTGGTCTTCATGCCCGACAGGCAGCCGAAGAGGCGCGGGCGGCCGCAGCGCGAGAGAGTCAGGCTCAGGGTCCGGCCGGGAGCCCGCCTCAGAAGGCCGGGCGGGGGTCGCTGGCACGCTCGCTGACCGACCGGCCGGCCGGCTGGGGGCTGCGCGCGGCGGGCGGCGGTTGGCACGGGGCGCACAGGAGGGGGTACGGGCAACGGCGGGGAGCGGATAGCGGTTAGCGGCTAAGGCTGCCGGCCCAGAGCGCCCGCTCTATAATACAGCGCCGCACGAGGAGCGCGGCGCGTCACAGCCCACCCCCGCGCCCGCCGCTGATTGGCCACGCCCAGCTACCCTGCGCCACACAACCACCGCCCTCCCCACGCCGCCTTCCCATTGGCTGCGGTCCTCCTCCTTGCCCCGGGCGCTGAGGCCGCCGGGGGCGGGGGCGCGGAGGGGGCGGGGCGCCGAGGTCGGCGTCCCAAATCGTGGGGGATGCAGTAAAGGAGAGAGGAGTGGGGGCGCTTGAAGCGCTGCGTCGCACGACTCCGGGCTGGGCCGCGCCTGATGAGCGAGGGGCTGCAGCGCTTCAGAGGCCCCCGGGGTGGGTGGGCTTTGGGGGAGAAACTTTCCTCGGACTCATCGGAAAGCCCAGGACTTGAGAAGCCAGGGAAAGGGCAGGCAGGAAATTGGTGTCTGGAAGCTGCTTTTTCCGCGTGACCTTGGGGCAAGGCACTTCGGTGTGGGTCTCCCCGGTTGTGATTTTATGACCTTTCACAGCACCGGCTCCACGTACACACCCAGTCCACCTCAGGGCCAGAAGCATTACTATTCCAGGTTCAGAAGCCAAGGCCTGAAAAGGAAAGAAGTGACTAGTTCAAGGCCTCACAGCCGGCCTGCACACTTGCTGCACTGTCGGCTGCCAGCCATGCCCTCTGCACGGCGACCGCCTCAGTTTCCCTGTCCGTGGTCCTGAGGATTCCGGGGCCCAAAGGTACAGGCAGGAGACACGGATGCGTCTGCAGCAAGGCCACCGCAGCCACCAGGGACGCTGGCCAAAGGTGCCTGCCGTGGGGCTGCTGGCTTTGTGGACGCTGTCACCTGCCCCTCTGCGGGAGACATCGCGTGACCATGACTAATGCACCTTTGCCCCGGGTGTGAAGAAGTGGACCACGGGTCCCTGATCCCATCTACCTACACACTGCCCCCTGTCCCTCTCTCTGGCCCCACAGCCTCAATCCTTTCTAGAAGTAAGTAGTTTACAGATAATATAAACGCTACAGATCCAAGGTTATGGGACGAGCTGGAACAAGAGGTCTGCGTGGCTGCCAAGGATTGAGGAAATCCAGCAATCAGCTCACAGGAAATGGCTTCTTTGCTGGGATTTCAGTGTGCCTGAAACAAAAATCTTTTCCGAAACAGCGTGTACTCCTCTGAACCTGCTTCAAGATAAATGACCGTACTAACCAAAAGGACACAAAGAGGACTTTCAACAAAGCTGCTGGGGAAATAGACCTATGTTGTTTGAAAGGAGGCAGAGAGGAGAGGCCCAGGCCTCAACAGAGGTGGGAGTCCACTGGATGTTTGAAAGGCTGAGAAATCCAGGTTTCCAGTTAGGATGGCATTTACATAAAGGGATCAACGACTTTGTCTAAAAATACCAGCTCATTCTGTGGGGGAAGGGGAGCTGTATGCATGGCCTGCTCAGGTGCCATAGCCCTTTGTCCCCCACCAGTGTGATAATCACAGAAGAATGTTGGAAAAAGCCAAAGGAAGAAGCATTAAAAGAGGTGACCTCTATAATTTGAAGCAACTCTTTCTGGCATGTGCGGTTTGGCTGTGAAAACCCAGGGCGTCTCTGGGATTGCAGCTCCCTGTGGGGAGTAAGATGCTGCCTCGGTTAAGGGTTGAAAAAGCTCCTGAGGCCCAGGAGGTTGAAAGAAAAGTGGATGTGGGGGTATGAGGTTGGAGTGGGTGGAGACAGGACACTGTACACAATGTGATGTGCTCCAGCTTTGATTTCCTTTCTCAGGAACTTGAGTTCTGCATGCCAATTTAAGGGAATTCAATGTCCACTCGTCTGTCAGTATCTGAGCTATAAAATAGCATGGTATTGGCATAGAACCTACCACATGTTCCCATAGACGTTAAAGCATCTCTGGATGCCTTGTCATACCTAATACAATGTAAATGCTATGTCGACAGTTGTTATACTGTATTGTTCAGGGAATAATGACAAGGGGGAATATCTACATCTTCAGACAGGTGCAAAGGTTTTGAACCAGGGCCTTCAAACTGAGCTATATCCCTAGTCCTTTTTTATTTTTTATTTTGAGACAGGGTCCTGCTAAGTCACTAAGCTATCCAGGCTGGATTCAAATTCGAGATCTTCCTGCCTCAGCCTCTCAGAGTGTTGGAATTACAGGCGTGTGCCACCATGTCAAGCCCTGGAATATTTTTGACCCCAAGTTGGTTGAATCCACAGATGTGGAACCCGTGGACACAGAGAGTTGACTTTAATTTGTTTTAGAGCATGACCATTGCTCTGGCCTTCAAAGAGCTAAAACTGGGGGGGCGGGGGTCCCACCTCTGCTTCACCTTTTCCTTCCACTATCACCGCTCTCCTCCCCACTTTTCAGACAAGGGCTGTGGGGCATTTGAAGGAACACCAGGTTGCCTGGAAGGAAGTGATTTGTTTCATTCCAATGGTATGAGTCCTCAGAGAAGGCTGAGACCTCACAAGAAGCAGACTGAATGTTAAGGATGTTGTTCATGTCGCATGTCATGTGTCTGGGAAAAGCTTGCCTTAATTCACCAAACCATTCTCTCCCAAAAGGCTTCTCCTGGCCCTGGGCCCACCGTGGAGCCTCCATGAAGGAAGATTCTGCTCAGAGGATATTGTCCAAAGTTCCTTCCCTTATCAGTAATGTCACAAACCTCAGCAGAAACCCCACAATACCTCTGGAGCTCAGCTCTCTTATCTCCATTTAACACATCAGGAAACTGAGGCTCTGTGCAGTTAATAATTTACCCCAGACCATACACTAATAAATGACAGAGCCTGGGGCTGGACCAAGACAACTTGGCTGCGGGGTTTGCTTCTGTACCACCTCAAGTAGCTTCTATCATGTGACTCAGGCACTCAGGGTTTCCCAATTCACTCTCCTTAGAGGATATGACAGGGCCAGCTCCACTTTGAATGCCCTGTCTTGGGGTCTCCCCAGCCCAGGAATTGGTGTCCCTGAGTCAGGTGCCCAGGCCTGGATCAACCAGTTATAACTACATAGCTGGTGCCAGACATGAGTATCTGAACACAAGGAGCTGGAGACAAGGAATACCTTCCAGAGGGTAGTTACGGTGGGTGTTCTGAAGTTAGGGGCAGCTCCTGTTAAGTGTCACACAAAAGTCCTTGGTTTGAAGAAGGCCCCGTGTGATTCAAGTCCTTTATTCATTTCACAAACATACCTGAGTCACAGGTCCTTACCTCCAAAACTCACATTCCTCAGTGGGGGAGAGAAGGGCTCTAGAGTGTGGCAGCCTCTACCTGCCTCTACCACTTCCTGGTGTCTGCTTTCAGGCAGGCCTCTTACCACCCCAACCACCCCAGTTTGGTGATGGGGATGGAACTCAGGGCCTCCTATACACTTGACAAGTACTCCACCACATAGCTACATCCCCAGCTCTCCACTTACCTTCCCTGAGCTTTGGTTTCCTTATCTGTTAAATGACTATAATAGACCACCCTCTTGGTAAGGTTGAGGGGATATGAGAATTAATGAGATAAAACATAATAAATATACATGCTGCACTCAATGGCAATCCCAGGACTCTAGGAGGCTGGATAGGAGGATCACAAGCTCATTCAACCCCTCCTTGGGCAACTTAACAAGACCCTGTGTCAAAATAAAAGATTAAAAAAAAGAAATAGGGATATATCTCAGTGCAAAGGCCCTGAGTTTGATTCCCAGTCTCACACATACACACACACACACACACACACACACATACACACACACGTGCATACACCCCTATCCCAATGGAGAAACCCACAGCTATAAATATGCTCAAAATCTTTGAGCGTGGGCCAGGGGATTTAGCTCAGTGGTGTCACCACCTCCCTCGAAAGTGCAAGGTCCTAAGTTCAATCCCTAGCACCAAAAAAAAAATAAATAAATTCAAAAACCTTGAGCTAGCAACCTCCTTCCCAACATTCTTCTAACAAGTTAGTCAAGCAAAGAGCTCTATGCATAAAATTGCCCTCTGTCACATTATCTCTAATTGGAGAAAACTGGAAATAACCTAAATGTCCAGCACCTGAGAGGCCTGGATCAATAAAGGACTCTGACTCTACATGTTGCTATAGCAGAGAGAAGTTAAACTTGACCAGGTTGAGGTTGGTTGGCAGGAACAAGAACAGCATTCATTTCCCACACATTTCTGAAAGGTCTTCCATGGACCTGCTGTAGGGCTTGGCAGCACAGATGTGGGGGGGAGTGGATCGGCCTGTGTCCAACTCTATCTAGGCTGGCAAACTGCCCACTGCCATCCTTTCCCTCGCTCCTCATCCATTTGTTTGTCTGTCTCCCTACCAGACTGGTGTCTCCACAAGAGTAGGGACCATGCCTATCTTCTTCTCTACCATGGTGCCCAGCACAGGCCCAGATGTTTGTAGACATTCAAAAATATTTTGGAATGAATGAATTAGTGAAGTCCTGGCTTGACATTTACTAACATATGACTTCAGCCTGAGCCTCGCTTTCCTCAGCTGTGAAATGGAGAAGACTATAATACCCAGTGCATAGAGTAGTCATGAGGATTGAATGAAGGATGTATGCCAAGCATGTCTGCAGGAGGCAGGAAGCACTTGTATCGTCAAATGAGTTGTGTTGCATGGCATAGCCACTCCCTGTGGCTAGTGTTCACACATGCATAATGCACACTTGTAGAAATAGCTTGGGAAGAGAAGGTCATGTAAGAAAAGAAGTCAACCTGCAGTGTGCACTGTGACCACCAGACCATCAATATCTGTGCACCAGAGAGCTTGGAGAGAAGCTTGCTGCAGCAGGCACTGGTCCTGGGGAGGGACAAAAGACAAATATTTCAAAAACTCTGTAAATGACATTGAATTCTGACAGTAGACTGAGAGTAGGTGGAGGACCTCAGGCGAGGTGGAGAGAAGATAGAGAATCACTGGCCAACCTCTCACATTCTGGCTGACTGAGCAGCCAGACAGGAGAGTTCCAGGGCAACTGGGAAGACTAAAGACCTGCAAAACACAAAAGCAGCCGGTCCTGCCACCATGGCCCAGCCCTGCCACCACCTCCAGGTGCAAGGTCTGTTCTTAGAAAGGGCTTTGTGACCTGCCCTAAATGGCAAATTGCAAACACCTGACAGGAGCCGGCTTCAGGCCTTCTACTTGTATCTAACATCTCTGAAGTTTCCCAATCAGTGGCAAGGTGAGTCATTAGCACCTCATCTCCTGAGGCAGAAGGGAACTTCTCAAGAGGGTGAAACCATTTCTCCAGGGCCAGTAGATCCCGGGAACCCCACCCAAGACTCCACACAGGGAGTCCTGTCTTCTGTTCTTCTGTGCACCTTTGACCCAGGAAGCATTAGGCACTTGGTATAGAGGGGTTCCCTAAAGGGCTACAGAGGCAGAACCTGCACTGGATTGAGCTTCCCACCCCTGCCTAGGCTCACCGAGGACCAGGCCCCCACTCTAGTTCTAGGCCTTCAAATATTGATTAGAGTACAGAGGGCAACAGGCTACAATTCTATGTGCTCAGGATTGGGTTACAGCCCTAGCTAGCACAGTGAGATGGCCCTTCACCGAGTGTCCAGGTTGGGCCCCAGTAGCTTATCGGGCATCCTCCTATCATACACACTGCCTCAGCACCCATAGCCAACACCTAGGCCCAGAGGGTTCCAGGAATACAGGTGACTCACAGTGGGTAGAGCAGCTATTCCTCTCCTCCATTTGCAGGGATCTTGAGTGTAGCATATGGATACAAATCTGTCTTTGGAGATCATGCTCCACCAGCAGGGTGACCTTGAAAAAGCTGTCTACCTCTAAGCCAAATTTTCCTTCTTACTAGATGGGGATAATTGTTCCTACCCAACAGGGGATGGGGGAAAATTCTCTGAAATAAGCAGAGGAGGGTGAAGCAGAACCAGGGGTCTACAAAGGGTAGCTGTGCCCCAATGCTTATTGTTAGCTAGATTCCTAGAGGCTGACAGACAGCAGCTGTTACCAATTTATAAGGGTGGCTCTGTGACAGTTCATCCCAGTGTGAGAGGGAAAACAAAGCCTTTAGGAGTCCTGGCAATGGGCCTCCCGGACATCTAGCAGGGCCTGGAGCCTTTTTCACTCTGTCTCTGTCTCTATGTCTCTCTCTACTTCTCTCTCTCTATCTCTGTCTCTCTCTCCTCTCTCTTGGTACTGGGGGGAATTGAATTCAGGGCCTCCATAATGCCCACCAAGCTATATCCCCAGCCCTTTAAAATTTTTATTTAATTTATTTTTTGAGACAGGGTCTCATTAAGTTGCTAACTTGCCCAAGCTAGGCTTGAATTTGGCAATCCTCCTGGCTCATCCTTCAGAATGGTTGGATTACAGGTATGTGCCACCATGCCCTGCTTCTTGGTACTTTCAAAAGTAAAGAAATGTTTTGACAGGTTACCAAAACTGGGCCATATTTGAAATACTTAAATTGTACAAATCAATGCTTTCAATACATATGCAAAGTCCTATATAAGATAATTTTGCTATTCTCAGACAGGGATTAATTTAAGATAATAATAGCTTATAAAACATAACCTTCAAGGGCCGGGGATTTAGCTCAGTGGTTTCAGCGCCTGCCTTGCAAGCGCAAGGTCCTGAGTTCGATCCCAGGTACCAAAAAAATACATAACCTTCAGTGTTATGGCATAAAGACCATCTTTCAAACTCAACATTGCATTTCTGGGACAATCTGATGACCCTTATTTAGAGATAAGACCAACAACCTAAATCTGATGCCCTCCTGGCCCCTATGGGAGACTTGCGCAATGACAACAGCCCCTGTACTGGAGGTGATGCCTTGGGTCCCTCAAGTGTACTTCCTGTGTCCCCAAAGCCTGTTCTGAACCAGACCATCCAAACTCACTTTCCAAATTGGGTGAAAAATCTGTCTCGTGGTTTTGTGGCCTAAACTTGCATTACTTTTGTAACATAAGAAGTGCAATTTTTTTTTTTTGGTACCGGGGATGGAACTCGGGTCCTTGTGCTTGCGCAGCAGGCGGCGAAACCACTGAGCTAAATCCCCGGCCCAGAAGTGCAATTTTTAAGAAGATCATTATAACTGGGCATGGTGGCTGACACCTGTAATTCCAGTACTCTGGCAGGCTGAGGCAAGAGGCTCCCAAGTGGATAACTTAGGCGACTTAGTGAGATCCTGTCGAAAGAAAGAAAGAAGAGAAGGAGAAAAAAAGAAAGAAAAAAAGGGGCTGAGGATGTAGCTCAGAGGCAAAGTGCCCCTGAGTTTAATCCCCAAATCCCCAGTACCACAGAAGGGGGAGGGGCAGTTATGAGAAAAGTCACACTGGGGCTGGGGATTTAGCTCAGTGGTTCTGCTGCCTGCCTCGAAAGTGGAAAGTCCGGAGAGCTTGATCCCCAGTACCAAAAAAAAGTCACAGTATTGGGATGAGATTTTGGGCTTGGGAGTTGAGAAAGCTCGGTTCAGGCACTGCACCCTACTGGGCCCCTGTCTGTCAGCCCTGGGACCTGTAGGCTGGACCCTTGCCTGGTCTTGGGATGGCCTCCCTTCTGCAAAGGACCTCCCTATATGGATGGGTAAGCCAACCCCGGAGGATGCCTACAGGACTCAGTGCACTTACCCAGGACACTATGGCCCACCGTAGGCCTATTCTGTTTCCTATTCTCCCAGCCCGGATCTGGCTGGTGACATCTGTGACCTGGATGTCAAGAGACCCATAAGCGACCTGTCCTCAACCCCTCTTAGTGGCAGACATGGAAACCAGGGAGCTGGCAGCCCCGCCCCACCCCACCATGAAGAACCCACTCGAGGTGGGTAGGGCCCCACTGGCGATCCTTCTGTGACCTTAACTGGTCCCCAAGCATTTTACTTCGCCGCTTTCTAAGGGGGTAGCAGGGGAAGAGGGACTGGCTGGAGGAGCGGGGTGGGGCGGTGAGGCGACCTTGGAAGATCCGCTGGGTCCTGGGAGGCTACGTCAGACCCTCCTCCCCCAGCTCTGCTGCCTGGGCTGAATTCCAAGGCCAGAGGCTGCCAGGAGAAAGAATCCGGTCCGACAGGATTCCGGCCACTCTCCGGCCCGCTGAGTGGTGGGAGGACAACGGAGCGGGGGGAAGGGAGCTCGCTCAGGGGCGGGGCTGAGTGTGGGCGGGGCCGGGAGAGGACCGGGTTGGCGGGGGATCCCACTGCTAAGATTCCTGCGCAGACTTGAAGTTTGGAAAGCGCTTGTGTCCCCCTTCTCCACCCCCGGCGCAGGGACTAATCGGTTGTAACCTAGGAGCAGATCACCCCATCATCAAGGCCTTCAGGGGGACCCGTGGACTCAGCCCCGAGACCCCATCTTTTGCTGTCCTCGTGGCCTGGTCTATTGACCCCTCAGTCCCTTCTCCATCGGTGCCTGCGCATTTAACTACTCAAAGAATTGCAATGTTAACATTAAGTGAAATAAATCAGACACACAAGTTTAAATATCGCATGGTTTCTCTTATGTGAGAAACCCAAATTATAAATAAAGAGCAATGTGGAAGATAATAGGAAGTAGGGAGATAGATCTTTCTCAAATGGGAGGGGATCGAGATGGAGGCAGGTGGGGGAGAGGAGAGAAAGGAGGGTGAGGAGGGAAGGAGAATGACAAAAGGAATTAAGCTGTGTTATCTACATGTACCAACACACAAAGAAGGTAAACATGTACTGCAAACATGTTCTATTAAAAATAAAGGGCCAGGCCGGGGATTTAACTCAGTGGTTTCGCCGCCTGCCTTGCAGGCGCAAGGACCCGAGTTCGATCCCCGGTACCAAAATAAATAAATAAATAATAAAAACATAAAAAATAAAAAGAACTGGGCCGGGGATTTAGCGCAGTAGCCCTGCACCTACTTCACAAGCGAAAGGTCCGGAGTTTGATCCCTGGCACCAGGAAAAAAAATAAAACAAAATAAAATAAAAAGAACTGTTTAATGAATATGTGCATTGTGAACAGTCTGAATGTTCCGGAGGTTACCTGGAGGCCCGGATGCCTGTGTTCCAACCCTTTCCTGTCCCACTGTTATTTGCTATTTGACTCTGAGCAGGTGATGGCTCTCTGTGCCTCTACTCCTTGCCTGCAAAGTGGGGACAATATTAGTACTTCCTTGCATGTGGCTGTTAGAGTGATACAAGAGAAATAAAACTCCCAACCCACCAGCTGTCAGATGTGCCGAGTTCGTGTCCCCCAAATATCAAAGAATGAATTCCAAGGGACAAGTTTATGAGTATGAAACGAGACAGGAGGGATCCTGAAAATGGGTTGCCTCTGGGGCCACTTTTCCAAGAATGTTTTATAGAGCAAAATCATGAGGTGGGTACAATGTGGGTCAAACTATAATTAGCCAATAAAATTACAAGGATACCCGCTTAGCTAATATTGACCCAATAGGGAAGCAAGGCACTTAGCCAGGGTATATGGCTAGCATCATTAACCTTGGCCTATCTATGACTTCTAACACAGAAAGAACAGAAATATTTGGAGAAGGGATGTGTCCAGATGCTCTGCTCACCTGCCTGGATGTCCAATGCCTATCTGGACTTCC
This sequence comes from Heterocephalus glaber, assembly GCF_000247695.1. The sequence goes on along the minus strand of NW_004624767.1, from coordinate 18,735,149 downwards.
TGGATGAAGTGATATTAATTACAGTATAATCGCAAGTTACTGTTTATCACTTAGGGAGGCATGCAAGCCTGGCCATTGTGACTTCATCTTGAGGTCTTGCCTTCTTCAGATGCACCCCCAGCCACAGTTTCCATATATTCTCATCTTCTGCACTGATTCCCTCGAGGGCCTGTCCCTGTCGGACTGCCTATTGATCTCTATCTAACTTAGCTGCCTATAATAATAGGATTAAATGAGTGAACAGGGCTGGGGATGTAGCTCAGTGGAAGCATTTGCCTACCGTGTGAGAGGCCCTGGGTTTAATCTCTAGTGCCACGCCAAGCTTCTGGCACCAGTCCCCGTGACCTTAACATCTATTTACCTGCATGTCCCTCCCAGAACCTGGTCTATGTTACTTTTTTACTCTCACCTATATCCTCTTCAGCTGAGCCCTATCAATGTGTCACAAATAGCACTCACCCTGCCCTACATTTCAAGCTTCCCACTTAAAGTCCACCAGCTTTGAGCTTAGGCCCCTTCTGCAGGAGCCTCCCTGTCTACAATTTCCCTACCCTCTTTGACCTTCCCTTCACTGACCTCAGCACTGTCTCCCCACCAGCCTTTACTTTCCCCACCCCTAGTGTAGATTCCACCTCTCCTGAGTTCTGTGGCCCCTCTTGGCAGAGGCTGCTTGAATGCTTATGCTGCCTGGGTGTCTTTCTCCCTCCTAGCCTCCCTGAGGTTCACATTGCTCCCAACCCCGCTTCCTCATTTGGGTCATGTATCCCTCCTGGGAAGCTCTCTCTGCCCTCTCTTCCCTTTTATCTATCTAGTAGTACAGGATTCGCCTGGGCAGAGTTGCCCATCCCAAGAAGCCTGGGCACCTAAAATGCTGATGCATCTTTCCCACTCTTCCTTTCCACAGTGAGCTAAGATACCTCAACACAACGACAACAGCGCAAGAGGGACGCAGCCTGGTTCCTGGTGTTATCACCTGGAGGAGATGCTGGCCCAGGAACATCTTTGTTTTTGTTTTTGCTTTTGAGACAGGGTCTCTCTGTGGAGTTCAGGCTGGTTTTGAACTCACTAGTAGCCCAGACTGGACTCGAACTTTTGGATATCCTCCTGCTTCAGCCTCCTGAGTGCTAGGATAATGGCCATGTGCCACCACACTTGACTCAGACGAGGAACATCTGAGAGGAGTCCTTGTGATCCAGAGGCAGAGCTCTGTGGGCTCAGACTTGGGGCTGCTTGTTACTGCAGTTGGCCTTTTCTCTCTAACATGGTGCCCCTGTTCTGCTGGATTCCTGGCAAAACCCCAGTCCTGGATGAAACACTGGCTCCTTTTCCCTACTCTTCTCAATTGCCCTTGAAAAGCTGAATGTTCCTAAGAATGTTCTATAACTAGTTCGACTAGTTTTACTTTCGATTCCTGACCAGAAGCCAGGCAGAGTCCTCATACTGCCATACCTTCCACAAACACAATGTTAGTCACAAAATACCTGAGATAATCAATTTATTAGGAAGGAGATTTATTTTGACTCACAGTTACACTGTCGCTTTGGGCCTGTGCTGGCCCAGTACTTCCTGAGGGGAGTGTGTGGTACAGGGAGCCTGTTTATTTTCTGCCAGGAAGCAGAAGAAAGGAAGCGGCCAGGGTCCTATATCCTCTTCGAGGGTGTGTCCCAGTGATGTAACTTTCTTCCACTAGTCCTCAACTCCTAAAGGCTCCATATCTCCCAATTGTGCCACAGGCTGGGGGCCAAACCTTTAACTAACACACAGGCCTTTAGGGTCATTCAAGGTGCAAACCACAGTGCACCCTCTCCTTGTCCCAGCCCCTGCCTGAGACTGATGAAGAAACACAGCAGGAGGGAAGGGCCTCCTGGGCTCCTTACCAGGTCCACAGAGCCACTTATATCTGCTCCCACCTTTCCTTGTTCCAAGGAAGGGACCTTCATCATACAAAAGGCTTATTTATGAACTTGCTGGTTTTCCTTGCTGGCTTCTTCCTCATGACAGCTCAGTGTCCCTCCTCCAAGTGGTCTCCCTGAATGACTGACCAGGAGGAGACTTTCTTCATAAGCTGTGACACTAGAGTCATTTGTGTGGATATGTAAGGAGCCTGGGCACCTCCCACACATACACCATGCACCATGCAGCACCTGCTACCTCAGGTTGGGGAGACCTCACAGCCATCACAAGCCAAGCACCTGAGGGGCCAGGACCTGCAGAACATGTGATGTTCAGAGCTAAATTTCTGGACCTCCCAGACAAGATGAATTTCCACAGAGTAGGAGGGAGGGAGGAGGCCCAGGGGAATCCTGTGAAGGAGAAGTTGCAGGCTCCCAAGAAACAGAGGCTGTGTAGCCTGCCATCCTCAGGCTGAGCACCAAGGACAGAGGAAGGACTGCAGATGTGATTGTAGAATTTGTGAGCATCTTCTGGGCCTGAGTGATTGGTAGGAGCTCCTCCCAAGTAGGATGAGGCTCTAAGCTCAGAGAAGGAAAGTATGGTGATTGATTAGCAATGCCTGCAGCAGAGCAGGAAGAGCAGATGGGGGTAAGGGCACCACAGGTTTCCACCTTGTATGGAGATCCTCACAGTACCCACTGCAGCACACAAGGTAGGTATGAAAAATCAGGGATTTCAAATAGGTCTACTAGGCTCTAAAGTCTTTATTCTTTCAACTCTCTTGCTGCTTCCCAGATATCCTTTGTGGATCCTTCCTTTTGTCTTGCATAGTTCAAGTCTCTCACTTTTTTTTTTTTATGGTGGTAGGGGTTGAACCCATGGCTTTGAACATGCTAAACACATGTTCTACCACTGAGCTACACCTCCAACACCTTTAAACTGTCAAAGTTGTGGTAATATACACATAACATAAAATTTACCATTTTCACCATTTTTATGTGTACAGATCTGTGACATTGAACACAATCACACCACTACCTGTCTCGATGACTTTTTTCCTTTCCAAACTAGAACACTACATATCAAGCAAGAGCTGCTTACCCCCCACCCCAGTTTCCCTATTGGTAGCCAACATTCTCTTTCCCAGCTCTATGAATTTGATGACTCTAGGAACCTGGTGTAAGTGGAGCCATATGGCATCTGTCCTTCTGGTGTCTGGGATATTTCACTTAGCATAATGTCCTAAAATTCATCCACGTTGCAGTGTGTCAGAATTCCCTCATCCCTTAAGCCTGAATGACATTCCATTTCATTTTCCTTTCACCTGTCAATGGACCCTGGGTGGGTTTCACATTTGGACTTCGATGATGTGTGACATTGCTATGAAGTCAGGTGGACATACAATTTGTGTGAGTCCTTGGTTTGCTTCTTTGGGAGCTATAGCCAA
>NW_004624767.1:18671574-18730674 GCF_000247695.1 Heterocephalus glaber | reverse complement strand
TTTTTTTTTTTTTTTGGTACCGGGAATTGAACTTGGGAACTCGCGCTTGTGAGGCGCAAATTTCATTTTAGATACCACATGGGATGAAATTTCTCTCTTTGGACCATCTTATTCCATCTTGGAGTGGAATCCTCAAGCTGTTGCTCACTCATGTCTCAGTGAGGGACTCCAGGGTAGTTGCCTGGCTCTTTCCACCATTACTCTGCCTTTTTCTTTCTCCAGCTAGTGGGAACCCCATTTCCAGCACTGAGCACTGTCCGCCCCATTCTGAGAGCCCCAGTCAGACTTTAAAGCTGCCAGCTGACTGGATCTCTCCAGGGCTGCTGCATCTGCCTGGGCACGATGGCCCCAGTTGTTGCTAGGCCCTGAGAGCCCAATGCTGTCTTCCAGAAGGGAGGCTGGGCCTCGTCCAGAATAAGTCTCCCCCATCTGCTTTCTCCAACCTGAGCCCAGTTCTCCCCATCCTCCTCCTCCAAAGGGGATACAGCTTTCCTCTCCCACTCCTGCTCTCATCTCTCTCCTTACCATTACATCTCTTCCTTCAAAGAAATTCTGCATGTGCATGTATTGAAGTATCATACCAAGCCACATAAATAAGTACCAGTATCACATGTTAATAAAAACTAAATCAGCCTGCCATGGTGGTGCACACCTGTAATCCCAGCACTTGGGAGGCTGAGGCAGGAGGATTGACTTGATTTTGAGGCCAGCCTCAAACTACATAGTGAGACCCTGTCTCAAAATACAAACAAAAAAATCCCAGCATTCTACCCTAACTTCCTTTTTTGTTTTCATCCATCTATCATCCCTGAATCTATTCACCTACCTTTTTTTTGATGCAACAATATAATTTTAAGAAGACAGAATAAAAAATTAAGGGAAAGCCATAGGCTCAGAGGTACTGAAAGAAAGTGAAGCAAACTCTAAGTGGTCACATTGGCCTCTGACTGGCAAAAAAAAATTTTTTTTAGCCTGAGTCTCACTATATAGTTCAGGCTGGCCTTGAAGTCACTATGTAGCTCAGGCTGGCCTTGAACTCATACCATTCCTCCTGCCTCAGCCTCCAGGGTGCTGGGATTACAGGCATGCACCACCATGCCTGGCCGACTGGCAGAAATTTTTATTCCTCCTGAGTACTGGGAATACAGGCTTGGGCCACCATGTCCGTCATAGAATGCTGGGATTTTTGGTTGTTGCTTTTGGTTTTTGCAGTACTAGGCTGGAACACAGGCTTCACATGCAATAAGCAAGTGGCCTGCAGCTCAGCCCCATGGGGCAGATGTTAATGGCAGCATCCAAGTAGAGACACGCAGTTCGCTGTTCAAGTCTTCCAAGTTCTCTGTAGGTGTGAAAATTTTTTATTTCATTTTTCAGATTTTATTTTATTTTTATTTCTTTTTTTTTTTTTAGGTACCAGGGATCAAACTCAGGACCTTGCACTTGCCAGGCAGGCACAGCACCACTGAGCCACACCCCTGGCCCATTATTTATGTTTTATTAAAGTATGATTTTTTTCCAAATCAAAGCATTGAGAAACAATTGGATTTTAAGTACACACGTGCCCGCAGTTATTCTCCTCCTGGACACCTTCTCCATGGACACGGGCACATCCGTCCACCAAAAGTCACAGGCAAATAATGCACACAGCACCACAGAGTTTTCCAGATCCACACTATGGGAAGAAGCAGGCACAAGAGTGTGCCTTTTTCAACCCTGTTTACGTGAGGTTCTAGAGAGGCAAAAACATCTCTGTGAGGTTAGAATTCAAGCACTGGTTTCCTTCTGGGGAGGATTGTGTGGGAGGAGGCACTTCAGAGACTTCAGGGCCTGAAAGTGTTCTGTATCTTACATGAAGTGGTAGGTGCTTACATAGGGATATCGCTTATCAAAAATAATTGTTGTATTATGAATATATTTAATGCTACAGAACTTGCACTTTAAAATGGCTAAGATGAGACATATTATTTGTAATCTCAGGACTCTAGGATGCTGAGGCTGGAGGATCCCAAGTTCAAGCCCAGCCTGGGTAACTTAGCAAGACCCTGTCTCAAAATAAAAAATAAAAAAGGGTAGGATCTACGTGTGGTGGCACAAGCCTATAATCCCAGCACTCAGGAGGCTGAGGCAGGATTGATGTGAGTTCAAGGCCACCCTGGACTACACAGCAAGACCCTGTCTCAAAAGGCCAAAAAAAAAGAAGCAGGGGAGGTGGAGGGCTGGGGAAGTAGTTCAGTGTAAAGGCCCTGGATTCAATCTTCAGTACTAAAAAAAAAAAAAAGCTAAGGTAGTAAATTTTATATTATATAGATTTTTACCACAATACAAAAAACTTGAGTTGTTATATATTAGCAAAACAAAGAGCTTATTTTTCCCCTGCTCTCACACCACAACAATCAACGCAGAAGACATCTATGACCACTGTGAAAGGCTCCCACCAGCAAGCCAGCCAGCATTTATTCTGACACCATCTATCCCAAAAGTGGTGGCATCATCCCCAAGATTCCCCTCCCACCTTAGATGCTGTTCCCAGGCTCCAGGCTGTGACCTGTGCTTCTGACCGCAGCTACAAATCAGGATTCCCACAACCCTGGCTTCAGGTTCCACTAATTTGCTCAAGTGGCCCAGAACTCAGGGAAGCCAGGTGTGGTGATACATACCTGCTATCCCAGCACACTGGGAGGCTGAAGCAGGAGAATCCTGTGCAACTTAGCGATTGAGTGAGACCCTGTCTCAAAATAAAAAAGTTTAAAAAGGGCTAGAATAGGCCCAGGGATTTAGCTCAGTGGTTCTGGCACTTGCCTCACAAGTCCCGAGTTTGATCCCTGGTACCAAAAATAAAGGGCTGGGATATAACTCAGTGCAAAAGTCCAGATTCAATCCCCAATACAAAATAAAATACAATAGGGCCGGGGATTTAGCTCAGGTGGCGCCATGCCTGCCTGGCAAATGCAAGGTCCTGAGCTCAATTCCCAGCAACCACCCCTCCAAATAAATAAATAAAATAAAGAATTCAGGGAAACACACTTACTGGCTTAGTATGAAGAACAACACAAAAGGTACAGACGAGGAGATGCAGAGGGTGAGGCATGGGAAAGAGGCACAGAGCTTCTGAGCCCTCCAGGAGCCCCCATATATTCTGCTCAGCAGGAGTCTCGCCCCACCCCTTTGGGTTTATGGGGGGCCTCACTGCACAGTTGCATTGCTGTAGTCAGGTTGGGGAGCCCAGTGAGGCCTGCCTTGATTCTGCTTGACCTTTCTGTGTTGCATTGTTCCTCAGGGGCAAGGACAGGACCCCCTCAGGAAAGAGGAGGGTGTTCTAACTACTGTCAGACAAATAGGTCAGAGAATTCCTTTATGGCCCGCTAAAGAAAGGGGACATCAGAGTTTCTATGACTCATCTCAGGGATGGAGTTATAAGCCAGGAACTGTGGTCAAAATACAGGCTAAGAAAAAATGGTGTGTGTTTAACTTTTTAAAATGTATAACAGTAAAAAATACATTGCTACTTTCTGAAGCAGTTTGGTGTTTTGAGACAGGGTCTTGCTTTGTAGCTCAGGCTGGACTTGTATGCATTAGGTAGTCCTGGCTCATCTCAAATTCCCTGGGATCCTCCTGCCTCAGCTCTTGCGCCACCACATCCAGCTTAATGTAGTTTTGAATGTTTTCTTTCATGAAGGCCTTTACAAAGTATGATTAAAAATATTGTGAATGCCTCTGTTGAGTACTATCCAATAGAAAGACAGGCTTGCAAAAACATTACGGTGTGTCCTCAGCCACCTTATTCACTGATCTGCTTAGTCTGACTTTTGGCTCTACCCCAAAGTCAAAATGACCATGAAAGGTAAATGTTTTAAATCAGTTCAGGACATCAAGGCAGCTATAACAGCATAACTAAAGACACTCACGAAAGAGGACTTCCAGAACTGCTTCAGAAAGTGGCAAGAATAATGGGATAAATGTGTTCTAAACCCAAGAGGAGTGTTTTGCGGGGGGGGATAATGGCAATTTGCCTTTTGCTGTTATAAATTTTTAAAATTTGAACATTCACTGTCTTTTTTTTTTGGTACTGGGGATCAAACTCGGGATCTTGTGCTTTCGTCTTTTTTGATCACATCTCATGCATGTGCATGCTTGTGTGTGTATGTGTGTGTGTGATAATCATTATATCATAGTTGTCTATGAAGATTTGTGGACTTTATGTAAATTATAAGCATTTTCCATGAATATCTCCATTCTCATCTTGCCCTGCACTGAGAGGGTAACCCTGGGGCTGCAGTCAGTACACCAATTCAAGAAGCAGAATGTTTAGGAAGGTGCTCAGAGGCTCTTTGCAGACCCCTGACAAGGCGGGAGAATCTGGTTTGGAAAGGAGCAGCTAGAAAAGATGGGAAGCTGCCCCATAGTAGGCTGACTGCATGGATGTGACCACCAGGGACATTGCCACTGCAGGATGCCACAGCCACTGCCACCAGGAAGAGCTCCCAGGGAGGCCTGATTGTGAAGGAATACATAGGCCTGAGCTGAGAGGTTGGGGATTGGAGAAGCAGTGGGCATCTGGGTCTCCCCAAACCCCCATAGTCAGATATCCCAGGCAGCAGAAAGGGGACTGATATGGGGCAGCTAAACAAAGCAGTTGGTGCTCCTACCCAAAGAAATGCCTTCACCCACATCGGAGCAGCTCGCAAGTGCTGAGGCTCACTGGGTACCAGGCTTTCTACATGGATCACTGTGCAGAATCTTCACCTTCATCCTGTGGAGTGGGCATTATTATCCCTGTTTGGCAGACAAGGAAGCAGGGACAGAGGAATTAGGTCATCTGCCTGGGACCACCAGGGTGTGGTGGGGAGCAACTTGCTATGCTTCATGAGAGGACACTGATGGGTCAGGTATGTGCAGGACAGTTTGCAGACCTTGTAGGGATAAGGGGCCTCCTGCCAAGGCCAGCATGGCTGTCTGGTGTTGCAAGGGCTAGAAGCCTGAGAATCATGTTTCCCAGCATCCCCTGTAGTGGGATCTGGGTCAAGCCTGTCAATCACTTGCCAAAGTTTAGAAAGCTGCAGGGCGGTGGTAACAGGCAGACCTAGGCTTTGCTAGACATGGCACCTTGCCAGGGTCCTGCAATTGCTCAGTTGTGATTTGGGGAGGCCAGGCATGGCTGCCTTGACCTTGCTTCCTATTTCATAAGTCTTAAATTCCTGGTATCCAATCCCCTTCTGTTTAGTATCTGGTTTTCCCAGCTGAACCTTGATGAAACAGAACCTGGGAGGTATTAAATGACAGCTGACAGTTACTGTCATCCTTGTTTAGCAGAAGAGGAAAGTGAGGCCCACAGAGGTGATGTCATTTATCCCAAATCACACAGTCAGGAGGTGGCAGGGGATGAATTGCAACCTAGGGAACATGAGGCTTCCAGCTGCCCTGTTTCTCCACTGGGCTTCAGTGCTTACAACACGCAGGGAGTCGGGCTATGGGTCAGTGTTCTGCAGAGCCTGGGATGTCAGTCAGGGGCCGCTGTATAGGCTAAGGGGGAGCCAGCTGCCCAGTGGAGTTGTGGGCTGGGGTGGCCTTAGCCGTTCACTTTGACAACTCACTGGGTCTTGCCAGCCCCGTGCACTCCACAGGGGAAGGGTCACAGTCTGCTGCTGACAGAAACTCAGAGCAGAGCAATGCCTGGGTCTCACTCACACAGCAAGTCAATGACCTGTCTGGCCTTGGTCAGAGCTCAGGCCTCCCAATCTCATTATCCAGGTCTGGCTCACCCTGTGCAATGGTGCTGTAAATACTGGTCTAGTCAAACTATGTTTCTTGGCAGCCTCTCCCCTGTGGTGGTAATGTAGCAGCCAGCAGCTCCGGGCCCACATCCTACTGATAAGGCCACCTCAGTGGGGAGAGAGTATCCTGCCTCAGGGCCCCAGCTAAAATCTCAAGGTTGCATCTGATTGGTCCATCTTGGTCATGAGTTCATCCCTGGACCAATCACAGTATGGGGATGAACCCTCCGATAGGCCAGCCCTAGGGTGGGGCTGGGGTGAGTGAAGTGGCCATCCTGTTCTCTGTATCACCTTGGCAGTAGGGCTGGATGGACCCTGGGGGAGATGGTATGGACATGCTGGAACTCAGAGGCCAGGAAGCAGTGGAGAAAGGAATATTCCTTTGGGGAATAGTCTCTCCTCCCTCGTGTGAGCAGTAAGTTCCTTTGCTGCCCCTGTCTCTCCAACCTCTACCAGCAGACCAGGTGCCAGTCCCTGCTCTTAACACATTAAAGGTGTCATCTCATTTAATCATCACCCAATACCACAAGCACCTGTTCCACAGATGAAGACACAGAGGCTCAGGAAGGCAAAAGTTGCAGTGGGGGTTGGGGGTGCAGCTCAGTGGTGGATTATGTGCTTAGCATGTGTGAGGCCCTTAGTTCAACTGCCAGCACCAAAAAAATAAAGTTGCACTGCATCTAGGAGCAAACCTGGGTGTGTCTGATGTCAGCCTGAGTTCTACAAGACCACTAAGCAACCCTCTTCATTTTCTTCTAAAAATATCATAATAGATTGTTAAGACATTGCTGTTTCAGTTGTAAAACAAAGTATTGTGAGCTATGCTTGGTGATACATGCCTTTAACCCCAGATTCTCAGGAGGCTGAGGCAGGAGGATCGTAAGTAACCTGGGCAATTTAGCAAGGCCCAGTATTAAAATAAAAAATAAAATAAGCTGATTATGTAGCTCAGTGGTACAGTGTTTGCCTAGCATGTGTGAGGCTCTGGGTTCAATTCCTATTACCAAAAAAAGAGGGAGGGCTGTGTTGTGAGTAGAGGGGAGGTCAGCAGGGCCTTTCCTCACCTGCACAGTGCAGCTCTTTTTTCCTAAAAACTCAGCTCAGCCAGATGTGTGGTGCACATCTGTAATCTCAGCACTCTGGGAGGCTGAGGCAGGAAAAGAAATAGGGCTGGGGATGAAGTTCAGTGCAAAGGTCCTGGACTCAATCTCCTGTACTGTAAACAAAACTCTCAGCTCAGAGGTCCCTTCCTCTGAGAAGCCTTCTCTTTTGTGCTTAGCACCTTTCCCTGGGATGCTTTCTCTGTTCCTCATTCCTTTCACTGCCCTGTCAGAGCCTCTGTGGAAGTGCGTGTGTGTGCGTGTGTGTGTGTGTGTGTGTGTGTACCTGTCTCCCCTGCCAGACTGTGGACAATGTGAGAACAGGGAGAAAGGATTCACCAGTGTCCACATATCTCCTCTGTAGATCATGGCATAGAGTGGGTGCTTCCAAATGAATGAATGTACAAATGAATAAATGAATGATGCCTCAAATCCAGGAGGGGTCCCCATGGCTGTACAAGAAGAAGCTGGGGGAGGGAAAGAGCCCAAGCCTCTGTAGCTCCTGAGGACAAGCCCAAGGTCAGCCTGGCTTAGCAGCTGATGTGGAAGTCTTTGTGAGCTTTGTGGCCAGCAGCACACTGCCACCTTGCTGCAGTCTGTGTATCTGACAAAGAGGCTGGGACCCTCAGGGATGGGACCCCACACCTGCAAAACTGCCTGGTATGTGGTATCAGTGCACCTGTGCTCTGCCCATGGACAGAGCATGCTCTCCCTCTGCCTGCAGGAAAGGGAGTCAGCCTATCACAGAGAACCTTGGTTCTCTGCCAGCGCATCCCTGCCTGGCACACACCCTTACTAGGCCTCTGTTTGCCTCCCTGTATTTCTCAGCCATATAGAGGCTGGTCCAGAAGGTTCTTTGAGGCTGGCTTTCCTAGCTCAGTGTTCTTGAAGCACAGCCTTTGGAGCTGTGGGAACCCCCAGGTAGGGTGCAGCTTTGTGCCAGGAGGTAACTAGAGGGTCAGCCACAGGACAGGGCATCTGATGCTCATCCACCCTGCTCTCTTGGCACAAGGATGAGGCTATTGGCTTTCCCACCATAGACTTTGGGCCACATCCAGCACCCAATCCAGGGAAACTCTGCTCACCACTACTAGCTCCTTCACTGATGGGATTCACTTGGGCAGGAAGGGGTCCTGGGCACAAGTGTGGGCATAGGCTCTTGGCTGGCTTGGGGCTCCCATGCCTGGTATCCCTGAGGCTTTGACCCTCAGGGAAGCCTAAGCCTGCCAGGTTATGGGTTTGAGAGGCTGGAATGGCTGGGGTGTCCTTTTCCAGTGAGGATGCCCTTTCCCTTCCAGCCTGCCATGGCCTCAGCTTCCCTAGGCCCAACCACTTTCTAGCCCAAAGGACCCCATGTGGCTTGGGGGGATCTTGGTTGAATGGAAAGAAGCCTGGATGCAAGTAGGGTATTAGAGGAAATGTGGGAGGTGACATGTCACTCCCCCAGAGACATGAGGAGTGAGAGTGAGCGAGGCCAGGAGGGTCCCAGGTGGAGGAAGAAGCGGGTACAAGGATCTTCATGACCTGGGAGGGCCTAGGACCCATTCCACCATTCACCATACTGAGCCATAACCCACCAGGGCCTCTCAGAGGTCCTCAGGCCCCAGCCCACAGCAGCCTTATGTGTGGGGCCTGTATCCTGGGCAATATGGGGTGACATCTCACTTTGGAGCTTGGAATCCTCCTCCTAGGAACAATGATGAGGAGCCCAGCCTATTGGCACTGGTGTCCCCACAGCGCCGAGAGAGACTTGTGTGAGCTTCAAGATGGGCGCTCTGGAAGGTAAGGGATGACTCCTATGGCTGTCGGGGAGGAAGGTTCCACTACCAGGTCCCTGTGGCAGCTCCAAGGGCCAGTGAGGGTTGAACATTAACCCTTTTTGTGAGTGGCTACAGCTGAATACACACCATTATCACATGTCAACAGCAGCTGCCTCTGCTGACTGGGCTCCCACTGGGTGCCAGGCAGCATGAGGTGGGGAGCTCCAGGCACCAGCACGGCAGGGCAGGGCAGGTACACCTGGGCCCAAGCCCTGTCCACCTCTGCCTTCCATTTGCTGAGTGCCCTCCCTGCCAGCCCTGCACACTGCTGTCCATGCCTCTCTGTACAACAAGAACCTGACCCTCTCTGCTCTGGTCTCCTGGGAACAGCTGGGCTGAAGTTGGGGCTGGGGGGTGGGAAAGGAGAGCGGACTAGGTGAAGCCAGAGAAAAAGCACAGGCTTTGGCATTTCATGCCCGGAAGCAACAAAAGCAGCCACACACTCTGTGTGGCAGGTATGGCACTGTACACCTTTCTGCTGTTTTGCTTTGTCCCTAGGAGGTAGACATTGCTGTCACCTCACTTTTACAGACTGGAAACTAAGGCTAGATCGGCAAAGCTGCAGTGTTAAGAGCTGATGGAGGCAGAATTTGCCCAGAGGGCCTCCCCAGGGCCCTTACAGAAGGCCAAAGGCCAGTCTCCCTCCCACACCCACCATCTTCTGAGGACCACTGGCTGCTCCTGCTCTACCATCCCTTTAAGCCTCTGGACTGGCCACACTGGCCATCTTGGAAGCCACCCTCTCCTTCCTTGTCTTCGAGACTTTGAACACATTCATTGCTTCTCTGTTCCTAGGGTTTCTGAGTTCCTATTCATCCTACCCTTCTTAATCTGTCCTCCTCCATGAAGACTGCTTTGCTTCCTCAGAAGAAAGAGGGGCACCTTCCTCATCCTCCTATTTTTTGTTTGTCTTCTTGAGACAGGGTTTTGCTGTGTAGTTCAGGCTGGCCTTGAACTTACTATGTAGCCTTGGATTTGCAGCAATCCTCCTGCCTCAGCCTCCTGAGTGCCGGGATTACAGGCATTTGCCACCATGCCCTGCTCTTCCTTGTACTTCTATGACATTTCTCACATTCATGTAGCCAAACATTCATCATTCTTGGCTGTTTGTGTACCTGCCTCCCTCCAAGGGCCCAGCTGAGGCTCTTGAAAAAAGGGCTAGGTTTAAGTCATCCCTATAGTGTGCCCAGCACCTAGTTGGCACTCAAACAAGGAAGGCTGTCAAGGAAGCAGATGAATCCAGAGAGGCACATGGAAGCAGGAGAGGAGCAGAGGTGGCACTGTGTCTTCAGGTACTGGGCTGACAGAAGCCTGGCCAGAGGAAGAAAGAACTGAAATGGTTTTGTGCCCAGGGAACAGGGGACAGGATCCCCACCAGGGGGCGTGTGGAAGCTGGCGTGAACCAATGTCAGCTGCACAGGCAGAGGTTGGAGGCAGAAAGGAGAGCCCTGCCCAAGAGGTGCCTGAGGTGCCCGGTGCAGATCGTCAAGGTGGACACACTGCTGGCCAAGGCATCAGGCCCAGGCAAGGGGCTTCTCGGCACGCTCTCACTTGGTCTTCAGCAGTCAGACCCAGTGAGATGCCAGCAGTGACCCAGGCTCAGCCCCTCTGTTGCACCTGGAGGTCGGTGAGGCCTTGTGCTATTCACCCTCCAGCCCCTGAAGGAAAATGTGGTGTGACTGGGAAGGGGAGGCCACAGGAAGAGCTACTCAGTTTATGGGAAGAGTTTGCCCTGGGGAGAGGCTTCCCTCCAGCTCCCTACAGCTGGAAGAAAACTAGTCCAAGATTTTCCCTGCCTGTTGTTTCTACTCACTTCCAGTCAGTGTCTGGCTCCTGGTCCAACGAGGCAGCTGTGACACAGCCAAGATTCTCAGGGGAGCAGACACATCAGCAGCGGTGAAAGTGACCGGCTCAGCAGATGGGCCCCTAGGAGTTACATCCATGTTTGGAGAGCTCTGCTTCCCATTCATGTAATTATAGGGTCCAAAGTGTCCTGTGAGAGAAAAGTTGATCCCAGGGGTGACAATTACCTTTCAGAGGCTCACCCAGACATCCTCTCTGATCAAACACCTATTCCTTTGCCCTAAGGAGCACATCTGTGTCAGGTCACCTTTGAAATCATGAGTCCAGGAGCTGGGCAGCTAGAAGAAACCTTGGATTTGTCTTTGTCCCTGCTGCTGGTGTTCCACTCACTTTCAGATAAAGGGGCGTCCACATTCTTCCAGGGTGGCCCGGGCCTGCAGCTCTCATGAGATGGGCTGAGCTCTGCCAGTGGCACCACTACCACTTTTCAGGTGCTGTAAGGATGTCTGGCCAATGACCATGGCCCCCCTGGCTCATTTATGCCAGAACCTTGGTACAGATTCCCCTGGCCATTCCCAGCTGCATGGAAAGCAGGTAAACCATGTGCAGTTTGCTGGTGCATTTGGGAGCCTGAGGCAGGAGGACTATGAGTTCAAGGCCAGCCTGGCTACACAGCAATACCTTGTCTCAAAACAAAGAAAGTAGGACTGGGGATTTAGCTCAGTGGCACCGAGTCTTTCTCATAATTGCAAGGTCCTGAGTTCAATCCCCAGTACCGAGAAAAAAAAAAAAAAACCACAACAAAGTAAAACACAGTGGTTCCTAGTTGTTACCAAGGGAATTTTTAGAGGTGGGCTTCCAGAACTGCCCAGGGTAGCTCAGGCAGAGCCTGTGCCTACAGTGGCTCTGCCGCTGACTACTCACTGTGTGGCCTTGGGCAGGATGTCAAGTCCTTGTTCCTTATAAACACACCGACAAGCTGGGCACAGTGGTGCACTCCTGTAATCCCAGCACCCTGAAAGGCTGAGGTAGGAGGGTCCTTAGCAATTTATGAGACTGTCTCAAAGTAAAACATAAAAATAAGGGCCGGAGACATAGCTCAGCATAAAGGCCCTGGGTTCAATCCTCAGAACCATGAAAACAAAAATGAAACAAAATCCACCCCCCCACCCCCCCAAAATAACAGAGGTGGCCACCATCCTAGCAGGCCATCTCCTCTGCCTGTCACACACATACCCAGCTTGTCTGGCTGTGTCGGGGGCATGGTGCCAAATGCTCTGGAGGCCCTCTGTGAAGGATGGCTGTGTCACACCAGCATCCTGTTCTTCCAGAACCATGACCACTGCATTGCTAGGGGCATTGTCAGAAATGCAACCCTTCAGAGCTGCAGAACCTGCCTTCTGACCCTGTCTTCTCCATTTGCTCATTCCATGATTGCTTAGTGGTTCTCTGACCAACAGAGAAAGAGAGAGAGAGAGAGAGAGAGAGAGAGAGGTCCCTGCCTTGTGCCTCTGCCTTCAACCCACTGAGCTCACAAACTCATCTTCTGTTTCGTGATGTGTATGCATGCATAGGTCTCCATTCAACCCTTCTGCCAGCCTCAACTGTACTCCCTCCTGCTCCATCCCCCACCTCCTGTGGCCCCTTGTCTGGCCAGAGAGGCTCACGTCTGTGGGGAGAAGTGCTACCCCGAGCCTGAGCCCCCAGTCACCTAGGACACAGGTGCTGGAAGGTTATGGGTAAATATTTCCTTAATGAATTATACTGTTTCTAACGTCACCTTGCCTTCCCATTCTTGATTTCATATCTCCATCCTGTTCCCCAATCCTTGGGGCTCTCATCTGACTCTCCAATGACATCACCTCCTTTTTATGGATACAACTTCATGTGGACTGGCTCCTCCACCACACCCAGAAGGCTCTTTTCCTCCTGGAAGATGGATGGATACCCCTAAGACCCCTATGTGCCCCAACTCTGAATGACTCCTTCCCTCCCCTTTTGGGAATACGACACCCCATGGAAGCTTCCCATGTCCCAGGTTATACCACTTGTCCTTTTGATAAAGTTATCTACCTCTGCTCCCAGCTGCTAGCCGTTCTCTACTCTCTCAACTACTGGCTGTGCTCTCCAAAGTCACTAAGGACCGGTGGCCTTGTGCAGCCCACCCTCCTTTCCTGTCTGTGTGGGAGGCCCAGGCTGT
This sequence comes from Heterocephalus glaber, assembly GCF_000247695.1. Next base: position 18,717,980 of record NW_004624767.1, on the reverse strand, counting down.
CCTCAGCCCTCCCTCCCTAGGTCCTTCCCCTTCAGCTTTTCCCCCCTAGTATTGGGGATTGAACCTAGGCTCTTACACTGTACTATATCTTTACTCCTTAAAAAAATTTTTTTTTTGTACTGGGGACCAAACTCAGGACCTTGTGCTTGCGAGGCAGGCAGCAGTACCACTGAGCTAAATCCCCGGCCTCCTTTAAAAATTTTTTAAAGACGGGGTCTTGCTAAGTTACCCAGGCTGGACTTGAACTTGTGATTTTTTTCTGCCTTGGCCTTCTGAACCACCAGGCTTGGCTCTCCTCAGGTTTGATTCAAATTCTGCCTCCCCAACCCCAAATACCTAACATATATTCCACACCTATTTGAGAAATGTGACTTTACTCTTGCTACCTTAGACCTCCCTGCTCAGAGTCTCAAGACTGGGGCCAGCACCCTAGGTGTGAACAGATTACCAGAGTTCTGCTTTCCCTTAGACAGCAGACCTATGGGGGAGGCTGCCCCAGGGGATAAATGTTATTGTCTACATTAGCTTAGCAGAAAAGCTCAGATTTGATGTGGGCATAGGGTCTGATAATGGAGTGACTTTAGAATGTGACGAAAGCCATCTTTATGAGCCCACAGTCTGTCTTCTGTCTTTAGCATGGGAGCTTTACAGCGGTTCCTATGAATATATAGGTGCAAGAAGTGGGGAGGGGGCATCATTGGTAGCCAACCCCTTTCCCAATCCTGGATGTCACACACCTACCCCTTTTTACCAACCCTGCTGCTCTTTCTGAGGAATCCAAATTCACTCGGGCTCCATCACTAGCAAACACAAGCAATGCCCAGGTGCTCAGGACATCAAGAGAGGCAGTAGAAAGCTGGGAACCTTTTCTCCTTCCTGTGCATGCTACGGTCAAACTTACCTTCACCCTAGGGCTTCAAAAGTATCGGCGGGGGGAGGGGCGCAGAGATTTAGCTCAGTGGCACCACATGTGTCTTGCAAGCACAAGGTCCTGAGTTTGATCCCCAGTACTGAGGGGAAAGAAAAAGTGTCAGAGGTGGGCAGCTTATTGGTACCTTGCTCTGCTACTATTTTGCTGCAGGTACTTGACAGAGTACATGTTGGTAAAAGAAAGCTTGTATTTGAGAAACAAGTCACACAAGGGTTCTGAGCAGTATGTTGCAAACTGCCATTGGCTACTAGCAAGGAGAGAAAACCTGAGCTGCCATATAAGCCACCTGAGTGTTTAACAGCATGCACATTTTAGCCTGTTCTAGATGGGCAACCCATCACTGGGTGGGTGTGTCACTAGCTTGACCTACACCACTCACTCTGTCCTCACCAGGAGGGGATGCAGTTTGTCCTCAACCTTAACAGGGCTCCACCAACTAGTGACCTAGAAGACAGCCAGGTGCTAGGAAAAGAACTTTGGAGCCCAGAGTTTGCTCAGGGGTATGCAGGTGTTGCCAAGCTTGGCAAATTTGGGGTTCATGATTCCTATGCCAGTCCAATTTCAAGGTTTTGCAATAGTAAATGGGAATATAAAGGACTCACAAGAGTGCTGGATCTACATTCTATCCAGTATGTTGAGGGAAAATCCAAGTAACCGGGAAGCATTAATAACCAGGTTGCAAAGGCCCCAATTTTTTTTTTTTCTTTTGAGATAAGGTCTCACTATGTAGCCCAGCTGGCCTCCAACTTGCAGTGATCTTCCTGCCTCAGCCTCCCCAGTGCTGAGATTACAGAAGTGTGAAAGCAGCCTCCCTATCCTCTCTCACAGCGTGGCCCAAGGGACAGAGAACTCAACAGCTGCAGCTACTGAAAAGCTTAGAAACCTAGTCTACAACTTGCTTCATATGAACACTTTGTGGACAAAGTGACTTTTCTCAGATACAATGAACACTGGCCAAATTGTTTTAATTTCCGAATTTATTAAAATGATTAACCTCAATACTGCAAGTGCATGTACAAAATATTTGTAAAAAATGTTTTTAATGAAACGTTAAAGAACTTACCTCAAATGCTGAAAAAGTCCTTTTTCATTCTTTCAGTACAAGGAATACATTGTATCTCAAAAGTATTACAACTCAGCAAAACAATTTAAAACAGTAATTTGAAAAATGATTGAAAATTGAATACTTTACATATATTTCTATGATCATTTCCTAATTATTACAATGCCAAAAATGTTACCAATCATTGCATAAGCTCAAGCTAAAGTTTTATTGAATGCAACCTCTTCCAACTGATCAAGAGTGTGTGGGTTTCACCATTCCCACATGGTGAAGTTCTACAGCAGATCAAGAACAGTTCCGAGGCCCCTACCTTTAGAAACGGAAATTAAGTTTCCTTAGAAGGCATCAGCAGAGGCTGCTGAGTGCTTGTGCATACCGACTCCTGAGAGGCAGTGACCTGTCACCAAATGTCACTGCTCTGAGACCCATGGGAAGGTCAGCCCCAAAAGATGAGGCCACAATAAAATTAAAAAATCATAAATAAGTTACTAAAATTAAGCTTAAAAGTGGAGAAAAATGGGAAATGTGTTTTTATTTCTGCCTTAAGACTGAAATTCCTGAAATGGCTATTGTTGTATTCAAAGAAAGTCAAGATTTAGTCTCTGAACATCTTCAAAACACCCTCAAGCAAAGGTGGGAATGAGAAGTGACCCACAGGCTTTGGCGACACTCCAGAGTGTCCACCTTCATCTCTGGTAGTGTCTCATGCTTCTGTGAGGGGACCCTGTCCCCTTGAACAGGACTGGACATATCTGTCAAGTGCTCTAGGTGCCTCAGGATGGGAGCTCCTGAGACCATGTGGGGCTGCCCCACTTCATAAACTGCAGCAAAAAGGGGTGTGTGTGGAGGAGTCTACCTATCACCTGCTTCCAAATTAATACCTGAGGATCAGACTGCACGGTAACATACAAGCATAAGACTACATAGGACTACAGAAGGAATTCTTTACAGAACCTAACAAACTTTTATGAATCTTACTACTTTCTATTTGGAACCTACTGGTAATACTTTTAAGGAACTTTAAATAATGTTCCCCAAACCTGGAAACTGGTTAAGTATCAATTATTTAAGCATTCAGGTTTTTTCCATTGGACTTTTCATTACCTGCAGATTCCTTTTAAGATGTTAAGACATGGGCTACTTTTCTATAGACATTATATGGACCCCTAAATTGATTTTACTTAGGACCACTGTATATCTGAAAACACATGTACACATTTCCCAGTAAATAGAGACCTACTGGTGTCAAACACCTGTTACAGATTTATATTTCCAAATTCTTTGAGTTGTAAAATAATCCAGAAAAATGAAAGAGCCTCGTATTGAACATAAAGTAGTAATCAAATTTGATCATTAAGTTACTTAAAATTAATTTCTCTTCTGAAAGTGCTTAAAAAACAAATTAAATCTGACTCCTCTTTTTGATTAACTGACAATATAATCAAAACATCTTTGATATTTTCTTAATAAACTAACATAAGCCAAGAACTCCCACTGATGCAGTGCTTAAAACTATATATTTATAATTTCCTATTTTATTGGCATGAATATTTCTAAACTTAAAACCTTCCTGGTAAGTTCTTTTAATTTTTTATGACAAAAATTTCTCACAACACACAAATATTTACAACATATACATCATTTTCAGCTCTTTACACTGAATCCCAAAGACAAACATTTTTATAGGTTACCACAGAACAAAAGCTGTGACTCATGTTTTTATTTCATAAACTATTATAAGTTAAAATGAATAGATTTTTTAATATTCCTTGTAGCATTTTACAAGTGCAACAGAAAACTTGAAGAACCAAATTAAGATATAGCTGTAGTTCATTAGATCAACGTTGCTTGTTGTCATCACATTGTTCACAGCAAATTTTTGAAAAAATAAGCACCAATCATTCTTGCAAAGAACAATTTTATCTAAAAGGATTGAAAAGTGTTAAATACAAGGTCTTTAATTTATATGACAAGCAATAAATATGCTGTTTTGAAACTCATCCTGAACACTGCTAACCTCGTACATATAATGTACTGAAAAGTGAGTTGTCACACATGTAATTTGTTTTTAAAGAAACCAATTTTGACTTCCAACCAATGTTTTGCTATGTTAACAAAGGCCACAAACAATACACCCAGGCCAGCAAAACAGTGTGAAACTGACAAAATTCCAAGGAGAAAACATCTAGCAAATAAATCAAAAAGCCAAAGATAATTGCTGGTGATATTAGCATATACTAGAAACCTTAATATGGTGCTACTATGATTTGTTTTAAATTATTGTTTAGTCATATATTAAAGAGCCAGCTGATGCTCTCAAAGTTTTAAAAAAATTGTGTAGCCACATTATTGTTTCAACGTCCTGTGTGGAAAGTTGCTATCACTGTACAATTTTGCTGGAGCCTTTATTTTACAATAGGCCTTTAACTCTAGCTCAGAATTGCACATAAGAAGGCTATTTAAAAAGTACAATAAAAATTTGCACAAATCAGACTTAGGAAGTCAGTACACTGTACACTTTCTACAGTATTATGCTGATAAGTGAAGAGACAATAGAAGTGCTGCCACTAAAATGGTTCAGTTGAGGAATAACTGACTGGAATTTTTTTTATTTTTTTAAAGTAGTTATCTCAGGTCAAATTAAGACCAAGAGCTTATGCATTAAGCCTTAATGACTGATCTTCTCTTCTTCTTGAAGAAATGTCAATATCTATAGAGTCTTTCCCAACTATTAGCCTCAGTCGCTTAGCCGGAGGAAGAGGAATAAAGTCGTCTTCAAAGTCATCGTCATAGTCATCCTCCTCTTCATCTCCCTCTGAAGAGGAGGACTCATCTGTGCTTTCTTCCTCGTACTGACTGTAGTCATCCATTTCCATCTGAGACTCCAGGAGAGAAAGTGTATCACTACAGCACATGCCATTTTCGTGGAGCCCTTCCGTATAGGACCCCCTACTTTCCTCGTCCCGTTTTAGCTGGATTTTTAACTTTGTAGAGCTACTGCCTGATCCTGAGTTAAATCCATTATTAAGCTTTGCTACATAGAGATTATTATCATTTTCATGGTCTTTACTTAATTTGATGCTTATTTTTGAAGAATTCATCCCATCATTCTCTTGGTCATTTGTTTTGCTGCTGCTATCATGACGCCTGCGCAGAGTCAATTTTGGAATCCCAGAATTATTTTCTAGGATTAGCTGTGCATCATACCTTGTGATTCGCCTCTTCTTTTTACTTTTTGCAGTTCTAAAGCTCTCTTTTGTTTTGAAGCCATCAGATGTAACAATTGAACAGCCAACAGGGGAAGGAGCACAGTCTGTATAGCTCACAGGAACCCCAACCGTGCCACTGGGCTCACCCTGGTCAGAAAGGGGCCCCACCAAATCTGGCACCACACTGTCTTTTCCAGGGGAATCATGTCCCAGAGTGGATTCCTCTATTTTTGAGAACTGTTTCACAAGTTTTCCTTGTCGTGACTTCTTTCTGGATACACTAGGATCACTCTTATGACACTTGGCTTCCCCTTCCTGTGCAGTCTCATGAGCCAGTTCTTCCTGCACCACGGGGGCTGGATGCTCACCACTGTCTGGGAAAGGCTCAGTCATGCTGTTTTTATAGCCATCCAACACGTTTGGTTCCAGCTTGATGTCAGAGGCCTCCTTCGGATTTGTTCTCGTCCTCATTGAGCGCCTGGTTATGTAGGTGCAGGGCGAGCTGTTGCCCTGCGAGTGAGCACCTCTCCCAGGATTTTGTCTGTGTTCTCTGGCCGCATGTCTAGTCAAGCACCTGCTGGCAGCTGCAGCCTGGACTGGTCCCTCTGTCTCATCTTTTTTAATGGGCAAATTTTTATATAGGATGACTTTAGGCTCTTTAAGTACTAAGTTTCCCATTTCGAGTTTTCTTGAATTATTCTTTTGCTCCAGCCGCTTGCAGTGATTTCTGAGTTTTATTTTTGAAAGTAAAGGCTTTATAGGCTTTTTCAGTTTCTTTGGTACCCTGGAATTATTCATATGAGTTAGCTTAGATGAGGTAGAAGAAGAAGCAGGAATTCTTGATATGGATTGCCTTGTTAACGTTCTGCTCTTGCTATTCTTTTTTACAACTGAAGGTTTTCGGTTAGAAGCTGTAAGGTGCAGGAGGGAAAAGGATGAAAAAGTTTGGTAATATGATAGTGCTCAACAAAATAATGCCTCAGAGTAGGCTAACAACTATGAAATGTTTACACTATACACACGTGGGAAACAGACCCCAGTTCCAATTCCGCCAGCACACAAGTCTTTTCACTGCCTCTAAGTTCTCTCTTGAGTTGACAGGACATCTGTTCATGTTCCTGGTAAACAATCATTCTTTTTTGTGTTTTCAGACAGGTAGTCCAGTCTGGCCTCGAATTCGTGGTGATTCTCCTGCCTCAGCCTCCTGAGTACTGGGATTACAGGCATGCACCACCATGCCTGGCTATCCAGGTAAATAAACTTATAGTTAAAGAGCTCTCACCATGGCAGGGGTTGAGAGTTCACTTTAAGCTTCTTCAGTTGTCAGGATGTTGGCCTAAACTAAGTACTTCTCTTCCAATTTATGAATTTTCTTACATAAAAGATTTGGAGGAGATGGGTGTGATACCACACATCTATAATCCTAGCACTCTGGGAGGCTGAGGAAGGAGGATCGTAAGTTTCAGACCAGCTTGGGGAATTCAGTGACTTAGCAAGATTCTGTCTCAAAAGTAAAAAAATTTTAAAGAAAGGGTTGGGGAGCCCACTGCAAAGGCCTTGGGTTCAATCCTCAGTACTGGAGTCAATCAACCAATCATAATCAAAAAGGAAAGATAAGTAAAAATAATAGTTTTTCTTTCACAAATTCTTAAAAATAATTTTATTTCTTTTTATTCTATTACTATCATCATCATCATCATCATCTTTTGTGATGCTGGGGACTGAACAAGGGCCTTTCCCATGGTAGCCAAGTCCTACCACTGAGCCATAACCCCAGCTCTAAAATTATCACTTTAAATATGCTGCTAAAATCCATTACTCATTTATTCCAAGTATGTTACATGGCTAGTAATGTAGAAGGAAAATATATTACTGAAGGTTCTAGGAGAGAAATTCTATCACAATGGCTTTAAACAAGGAAAACAGATCCAATGAACCATATATTGTCATTCCCAATGAATATTTGCCAAAAAAGTACTACACTATTATAAGCTGTTTGCCCACTTCAACCGTGTGGACCAGAAGAGACAATGGTTCTGCTGATGCCAATGCACTGGATGAAGCATGCAGCCAGAAACACACGCTCTCATGATAATAGAAGGTCCAACTGCTGCCTTCCAGGACAGCAATACATAAAAGTTGCATGGCTCCAGATGGTAATACAACCTGTGGACTAAGGTGACCACTGAATGGGCTTTTCAGACAGCCCACTACATGGCTCTGGCTTACGCTGGTCCTGCAGTGTCTGACCTTGCCGTTAATTTTGTTGTCTTTTTCTCTAAGCTTACATTATGGACTATTATCTATAAGGTTTTACATCAGTCAGTTTTTTAATTAGTTTCCTCATTTCCCAGTCCAAAAAACTCCCAAAACCCCAAACAAAAAACCCCTCTCCCTTATTAAAAATAAACAACAGAAACTTCAAAAATCATTCAGTAGGAAAGCTGTGATAACCAATTTCCACTCAAAACAGAAAATGGGGATGAAAACCATGACTAAGGCTAAGGCCAGCAGCTTGCCCAATTGGGGACTAGGAGCCTTCCCACATGCCCGATGGCTGCCTGGGCAACTGTCATTCCTTCTGCACAGCTAAGCAAGAAAGTTATCATTAGTTTGTATTGAGAGAGAGGAGCAAGAATGTAAAACAAGCATTCCAGAACTATCATACCACCAAGAATAGAAGGCTCTGTACTTAGGCTTGCTCATAAATAACTTCAGGCCATCCAAACTAGCAGAATTCACAGCAATGAGCTCCACTGACTGATCCAAGAATAAATACACGTACTCATGTGGGCTGTTACTAAGGAGGCAACTCAATTTTAGAATAGCTGGAGGAGTGAAGTTAGGATACTATTCAATTTGAGGACAAGTGATTTATTATGAATGGGAATTATGCAGAACTACCTGCTCAAGATTATTCCTTAAAATATTGGGGCATTTAGAGATTATTTTTCCTCTAATATGATTAAACACAGGGGCTTATGTAAGGTAGTCAAACACTCTTATCACTGAGCTATATTCCCAGCCCTTTTTTTTTTTTCTAAATTTTGAGACAGGGTCTTGCTAAGTCGCCCAGGCTGATTTCAAACTTGAGATCCTTCTGTGTAGCTGCAATTACAGGTGTCCCACTGTGGCTAGCTTGGGGAATTCTTTAGCAGAGAATGCTCTGTAAGACTTGCCTACAAACTGGAATAGATTAGTTGTCCACTTAGACATTCGTTAGTATTCTGGTTGTTGCCAGACAAAATCCAAGTAAGGACTGCAACTGTTTGGCTGCCATTTGCCTGCTTGTCTCAGATGTAGCTATAAGGATCCTTTGCTGATCTTATGCCTCTATGATGCTTAGTAGCTCCTAACCTTTCAGTTTTCCTCTTCCATACTGTTGCTATGCACCTGCTCTCACCTCTACACCATGACCACACATAAGTCATGTTCTCATCAGCATCCCTATGCAATCTGGATCCAGCCCCTCCAAGCAGCCTCCAATCTGACCACCTCATCAGGAAATCCAGTGTGTATTTTTCAGCCCACTCTTTTTCTTTAAATGTGACACCAATAGCCATTTTCTTGAGAAATGCCCCCTCCCTGGGCCATGAGAGAGCACTCTCTTGGTTTTCCCTCTCCTTACTCAGCATTCCTCCATCTACCTGAGAATATCAATCCTTCAGATCTGCTGCTCTGACCCCCTGGAAGCTTCAGATTATCTGGGTGATAAGCATTTACTTACCCTAGCTATTACCACTTTCATGCCAACAGTTCCTTAGCCACTTTCTCTATTGCAATTCTCCCCTACATTACAGATCTCAGTAACCAAATGCCAAATTCTCGTATGTCTGCCTACTCAATGTGCCTGCACTGAGCGATCAAACCTCTGGCAGCTTGAGTTCATCTCACGGGTAACACAGCAGACCAACTTCCCAGATGCCCCAGAGGAGGCCAGAGGCCATTCTTGATTCTTCCTTTCCTAACTGCCTCACCCATTCAATTGCCAGGACACCTGTCCTATGGGGCCTGGCAATGTCACTGGAACTTAGCTGCTTCTGCCTCAAATGTTACAACCTCCTGCCTAAACTATGGTTCTTTCCCTGTCTCTATTGCTTTTCCAATAGTTCATTCTCATCCATGTAGCCCAAAAGATTTCCATTCTGTCACTTTTGAGCTTAAACCTTTTAATTAGCCTGATGCCCTAAGAATTAAGTCCAAAATGTTAAACCATGATTTCATCCCTTCTTCATCCACTGCAGTCATGATGAGCTTTACTTGAAGTCCTTCACTTGCACATGCACATGTGTGAAAGTCCCTCCACTTTGAATATGCTTCACCTGGACAACTTCTCATCCCAGTTAAGCCTCAGCTTGGGCAGTGCCTGCTTCAGGGAGCCTTTCATGACTGCCTCTTAGAATGCAGGATACCCTTCCTGTGTATACTCACAGTACCCAACATTCTCCTTGCTTAGCATTTGTTTTAACCCATTCTTTCTCCCAAAATATCCATTGTTGACAGCAGTGTCAACCACTAACAAAGCATTTGTGTTTTGTGCCTAAACTCATCACAAAACGGACTATAGTTGATGCCACATGAGATTCTATTTACGTATTTGTATAATTATCAATGTATTCTTGTTTGGAAACATTATCTCATCAAAAGCCCAGTCAAAAGATAAGCTGACCAAATTAAAGGCTGAAAACTCAGATAAACCAGGCAAGAGGAACATGAGACATGGAGAGTCCACTCAAGTGCCACCTGTCCAAAACAATGTACATTTTTGGGGGGAGCTTGCAGAGGGATTTCTGTGACAGGCTGAAGGAGGAAGTCAGTGGCCACAAAGACAAACTAAAAGTTAACTGTGGATTTACAAAGTGTATCAAGAGACTAAGGTTTCTGCCATCAGTGGAGTTAAGATTTGCCTGTGGTTATCCTTGCTTCCGTACTCATTTATCCTGTGTAATTACCTTTCCCTAGTAGCCTGGACAAATCCCACAGAATAGGCCCGGACAGTAGCTGAGGTGGAGGTACATATTCCTAGCAACTGCTATGAGCTAGGTGCTGTGCAAAATGGCCACATTAGGATGGCCTGGAAGTGTGTGCTGTTTCATCTCCGTGAAAAACACCTCTTCAAGGACTACTGCGCCCAAGATCATCTATCTCCTGGGCAGCATGATGGGCTGCACTGAGGTCTATGGCTTAAGATCATAAGTTCTTATTCACTCTGTGATGCTACCTGAAGGCTTATCACAGAATTATTATGGTGCCAGTCCCAACTCATGAGTAACAGATCCACTGAATGGCCATCATGCTCATTTGAAGGTATTATCAGAATCATCAGTAGCATCTAGACTTATAGTCATATGGAAGAGCTGCAAAAGGACACCGAAGCATTCTCAAGCACTCAGGGTGCACTGGAAATGCATACTAACTACATGAGCCAAGATAATACAAGGCTCATTCAAAGTTAAGCATCTTCAGAACTCAAAAATTCAGAAAACCCCCAATAAGACTTTAAAGACCTCAGTCTCCAGGAGTTAACTAGGTAGATGTAAGCAGCCTTCACCTGATGTGACAGACTGGCAGCAACTAACTGGAACCAGGATGCTGAGAAGACTTTCAAAGCATCCCACAAGCTTACAGAAGGGAGTACAGGTAACTGCAGACAGCATTGCTTGGAGAGTGAGAAAGGGCAGCCTAGCCTCCATGTCTAGGAGAGCTGCTCCTTAGTTAAGACAGACTGAGTCTACTAGCCCTATCATCTGGATCCTGTGCTGTTGTGACACTTTCAGTGACTGTGTCCAGACATTTAGGGACTGTTGGAGAGCCTTCAGGTCTCACACTCTGTATCACAGCATTAACTACAGAAAGTTACTAAGCCAGTGAGGCAAGGGAATGAAGAATTAGAATCTCCAAAAGTGACACTGTAATTCAGATATGTGGACAGAGCTGGGGTTTTTGTCATCACTCTCAGATGCTAAAGAAAAAGTCAGATTGGAGTTCCCAATATACCTTCCAAAAAAAAAGGGCCTGTATGGAAGAAATAATTTCTCTTCTGACTAGGCAGAAGAGAAATGGTTCTTTATACATGTTCAAAGAAAGTAGTTCCTCTATTGGCTGCTAAATCCTAAATGAAGTGCAAGGAAGATGAGCAGCCAGGCAAATAAAAAAGTCCACACCTACATACACAATGCATGCCCACCTCCCCTGGCAACTCCAGCTTTTCTCCAGCTGTGGTTTCAAAAAGCCTTTCTTTTTTTAAAAAAAGGGATATGATTCAGACAAAAACATCAAAATACAGCTTAAGAATACTTGTAAGAACTAGAGAAAACCCTACGTGAACATGATTTAACACACAATGGTCTCAAGACTGGTGAAACCTCAGCTTCACAGTACTGAGCCACATCTATCAACTCTGTTCCGGTTAGTTACACCAACCCTCATATTACCTTGAACAATTATGCTGCAGGAAGGTTAATTTGGATAAAGCAAGTGCTCCAATATAAGCAGTCACTGGAAAGTTCTGGCTTTCTGTTTTTTAGTGCTGAGATTATAGCTAAAAGGGGTTATTCCTTCCCTCTAAACTTGAGAAAATGGTGTGTTCATCTACTCTGCAGTTACTTGTGCACTTGTTGCTTAGGCATAAGTTCCCTGAGAAAGGGGCCTGAATCTCATACATTTCTGCATCTCCAGTGACTAGCAGACTTTAAATTAAGCAGTTGGTTTAGTAATATTTCCTAGATGGTTACATATTAGTACACTCAACGTCTTCCAAAAAGTATTTGTATTTTGACCTTTACAAATAAATGGTGTACTGAGCTCAGGATCAATACACTAGTAAATAAAATTAATGCACAAAAAAGCAAAATACTCTCCTGTATATCACAGAGCTAGTCCCTGGTGGCAGCTCTGGGTCTTTCTCATGTATGGCTGGCAGCTGGCACTTAAGTGTTTTTATGTAAGCATTTGTAAAATGGGCTTCACAAGTCTCCAGTTTCACCAAGGAACCAGACTCAGAAAGCAAATGTTCATTACGCTGCATTTATTATCAGAATCAACAGTAAACAGTGAAGGATGGACTAACTTTTTTGTTGTTCACTTTGGACATTAACTAAAAAGTTTGGGCTAGAACTATACTATTACTTTTATACTACAGAGGTTACATGTGGCCTCTGACTCCCAGTAGCAGGTAAATTCAGGAATCCACAGCAGTAACATTCACCATCATGTGAGATACCCTTCTTCAGGATTTTCTGTAGGGGAAGGGAACACCCAATACTGGGCTGAAAACATATGAAGGCAGGAAGAGAGCCTGAAATAACCAGCACCTCAGAAGTCTCACCGACATTAGAGTGCCAGCCTAGACAGACTTTGGGGACCACCAATTTAAACCTTTCTAACACTGTCTCTGTCAGAGACAAGTCAGATAGGAGAGCCTGCTGCTGTAGTGGCACCTAGACAGCCCTGGTGTTACCCAGATGAACGACCGTAGCATCAGAAGTTTCAGTACTTCAAAGCTCCATAAACATGATGTGCTGTTCTTTGCCCGCTTAGGTTTTCTTCTCTTCCTTTTCTCTTTATTCTTCATTTTCTTTTTCCAGTTTCCATTAGATCTTGCCCTCCCCCACTAGCCCCTCCACATTGGTATCTCAAAACTTGCTTCGTTCTCATCTTTCTTGCTACTTTCTGTAGTGGTTAATACAATATGCCGTAACACAGCCACATATTCAAATGCTTCTCTAGCAGAATTCTGAGTCTATGAACTGGTGGTTTGGTGAATTGGGTCAGTTCATTTTTAAAAATGTAAACAAACAATAAAAAGGTAGAAGACTTGAAGCCAGAAGCTATGAACTCCTAAATCCATCATCTATTTCTAGCAGACTGGCTAGACACTGGACATATATGAGCCTGTGTAATTCTACCTAGTTTCCTGTCTTCTGGCAGGGCCTGCTGACACCATTACAAGTGTCACTAACACCTTAAAAACGCTTTTCTCTAACATATGACTGTGGAATATATGATGAAGAATTCAATTCCAGTTACCAAGTATTAAAAAAGGAAGTCTAAAGTATGGCATTGAATGTGAAGGTGAAATACACACTGTGCTCTGTACTCAAAGCATTTCTAGAACCTTGTGTAAGTCCCAGTTTCTCTCAATATTTAGAAGTTCACAAGTACTGAAGCATGCTTTAGAAAGCAAATTGTGTGAAAATACTTTTTAAAAAGTATCTTATCAAATCTCCCTTACTTACTTGCATTGTTTTTTTCCTGAGTGGTATCTGCATCAGTGTTAGAGCTGACAGACTGACTGTCTGAATTTTTGCTGCTGTCACCTAACTTTTTAAGCCTATTTAAGCGTTTATCTGTTTCTCTGAGTCCATATTTGCTATTGATAACAGGAGCAGGCGCAGGCAGTCCTACTCTGGATTTAAAAGCACCAGTTCCCCGTCTGAAAGAGAAAACACCACAGGTTAAACAAATGGAGTATGTGCATTTACTCACAATAAAAGTGGACTCAGCCACTTCAAGTTAATGGTGATGAGGCCTCAATTATCACCGCCACGTCTAGAATTCTCAAAAGAAATCAAGAATGTATCTGATAAAAATAACTTTGCCTATGAAAAACTGGAATTTCATGTGTAGATAATAATAAGTAACAAAATCTTCAACTTAAAAAAAATTACTGGCACAATAGTTAGGTCTAAACTATAATCTTAAAAAACCCACGTTAATTACTTTTCTGCTTTGTTCTGTACAATTTAACACTATATTAATGAATATTAAGTAGGAATTTTTTGGGCTGGGGATTTAGCTCAGTGGTTCTGCCACCTGCCTAGCAAACGCAACAACCCGAGTTTGGGCCCTGGTACCCCCCGCACCCCCAAAGAAGGAATTTTTTAAAAGCATAGAATTTGCGCAAATTAAGTCATTACCTAGAGCTTAATGCTAGAAACAAACAAATTATAACTGAAATTCTATGTAAAAGGTGATACTATTATTAGTAAAAATCTGTCTCCTGGAAAAATAAAAACTGTTAAATAATTTCTTTAAATTCTGAAATAAACATGAATGTTCATAAAAAAGTGTTACTGAATAAAAAATATTTTAAAGATTTGCTTTTATACCAGGTAAGAATGACTTATACCTTGCCTTAACTATATACATTCTAAAGTAAATTTTCTTAAATTTCTCTGATGAATCTAACTTTGATAATCTTTGCTTTAATGAGCTTTTTTTTTTTGGTACTGGGGATCGAACTCAGGTCCTTGTGCTTGCGAGGCAGGTGGCGGAACCACTGAGGTAAATCCCTGGCCTTGGCCTTAGCTTTTTAACAGAAAGTCATATAATACAGCTTCCAAACATGTGGCAAAATTGTAGATGACCTCCATTGTGAAAGCACTATCACCTTCTGCAAGTGCGACATGATTTATTTCTTTCAGAATTTTGGATGATGGAGAAGTAACTTTTCTTTCTCAAGGAATTACTGTGTTTTACATTACGCCAAAGACAACATAAATATTCTTTCTTTACCTACCCCCTTATTTATTTTTTTTGGTACCGGGGATCGAACTTAGGACCTTGCTCTTGCAAGGCAGGCACAGCACCACTGAGCTAAATCCCTGGCCCAAACTACCCCCTTATTTTTAAAAGCTAAGCAGTACAGATTTAAATCTAATTACTTTTGCTACATAAAGATTAACACTGTCTTTTCCACTTTCCTAAATTTAAAATTCTATTTTGATTATAGAGTTATTGTAAAACATAAAAAATATTTGAGAGACTGTTTTAGTTCTTTTTTCAACAGTGTAATAAAGAACCCTTAATTTTCACCAGGGCCAGCAATTAGATAGAGTCCACTCTACTCTAACATACATTTGAACACAATTGTGTAAATCCCAAAGGCTATCTCATTCCACAGTGATTAAGAAAGAAATTATCTTGAAATCCTCGTGTTTTTTAATCTTTTTTAAACAAACTGTAATATTTCTGCAAAGACAGACCATATTTAAAGTGCCCTTAAACACAAATGCTAGTAAGGCCATGAACTGGTATAACCCTAACAGAAAGCAATCTGGCAGTATTTATTAAAAATAAGCATACCCTTTTCCCTGGCAGTCCCATGTGGAGGAGAAATCTACCCTACAGAAATAAGAGCACCAGTTAGTAAAGATTTGGTTTCAAGAGGAGTACAGTAGTTGTGTTGGAATTTTCAGAAATTAGAATCTTTAAAGTAAAACTCTTCCATTTCATTCTTTTTCTTTCTTTCCTTTTTTGAGAAAAGGTTTTGCTATGTAGCCCAGATCAGCCTTCAACTTACTAGGTAGCCCAGGTTCACCTCAAACTTGTGATCTTCTTGCCTCAGTCCGAGTGCTGGGGATTACAGGCATGTGCTTCTACACTCTGCTCTTTTTAAATTTATGACAGTTAATATTTGCTCATGTTTGCTGTAATATGAGAGAAAATCCTAGGAGATACATTATCCACAAAGGAAAAGTTAACAGTATTTCCCAATTGTCCCCACTGTCAGAGCCATAAGCACCCAGTGCCAAGCACCTGCTAACAATGCCTTCTTCCACTCCTTTTCCATGGTCTACACAACTATTTGCATCACCGTTTCTTTTCAAGCAAAGAAAACCAAAATGTAACAATATTAAACATTTACGCAGCAAGTAGTTTTCTTATTACATCATGGACAAATCTGCACTGAATACATGTTTTGAAAGGTGCGTATTTCCACAGAACAAACATGGCATTATTTATTCAATCACTCTTCATTGGTGATTACTGAAACCTGTGTTAAAAATTTTTTTGCACAAACACTTCTGTTAAGCTGCTCTGAAATCCAAATCCTTATTTACTGGTGCTTTATTTCTATAGGAAAAATTTCCTCTTCCATGTGGAACTGGCAAAGAAAAGTATATGCTTATTTTTAATAAATACTGCCAGGTTACTTTCCCTAAGGGTTATAGTAATTCATGGCTCTACTAGAAAGGTAGGGGGTGCCTGTTTTTTCACAATCTCACCAGCAACATACTGTGCTTATATTTTCCGAATGAGTGAAAATAAGTATTGTACTTAATTTTGTCTTAATTTCTTTGTTAACGGATGTTTTTTCTGTGACACATCTCTTCCTCCTTTACCTTTTTTCTATCTTTGTCTCTTCACTCTGAGTTTACAGGAGCTTCTTGTTACTAGATTATAAATTCTCCGCCATATGTGTACTTTTATTTTCTTTCTTTTATTTTCATTTACCTTTGACCTCTCAAATATTTTCAGATTCACCACTTCTTGTCTTATACCCTTGAGATCTTCATTATGCCATGATTAGACATATGTTCTCCTAAATTTTTTTCTAGTAGTTCTATATATTTTAGATGTTTAATCTAAAAGGACTTTATTTTGTATATGATGTTATATGAGTGTCCAATTTTTTTCCCCCAGGAGCATAATGAGTTATAACAACTCATTCATTAAAGAAATTGTTTCCTAATAATATGTATTAAGGTCTCATATACTCTTGCCTCTATTTCAGGATTCTATTCATGTTTGCTCATCTTTGTCTACTTCTGCACCAAAATCATCAAGTTTTAAGTTTTAATATCTATAAAGGAAAAGTCTCTCCTAACAGTCTTTAAAATTTTTTTCTTGGCTATCAAAAGATGTAGTTTCGGGCCGGGGATTTAGCTCAGTGGTTCCGGCGTTTGCCTCACAAGTGCAAGGTCCCGAGTTTGATCCCCAGTACCAACCCCCCCCCCAAAAAAAGATGTAGTTTTATAATTCTTAAAATAGTACTGGGGACTGAACCAGGGCCTTCACACTAAGGTACTCCTCAGCCCATTTTATTCTCATTTTGAGACAGGGTCTCACTAAGTTGCCTACGCTGGGCTCAAACATGTAATTCTCTTGCCTCTGCCTTCCAGAGTAAGTGCATGTATATCCTACCATGACCAACTAACCTGACCATTCGAAAAATAAAATCCTTAAGTCCCAAATAATTTATGTATTAGAGAAGTAATATTTTTATGATTTAAAGTTCTACTGCTAAAATCATATTTTTATTTACATCTTATTTTTGTGGACCGTCATTAGATTTCATTCTTCAAATTAAGAGTGAAATGTGCAATACTTACTTAGGAACATATACTGGTATAGTTATCACCCAGAAACAGGTTTCCAGTGTTGCCTGGACACTATACCCACAGGCCTTGGGATCTCATTCACACTATTCACTCTCTTTCCTCAGAGCTCTTTTCACCTTTCAGCTCTCAAAACACTGTGTATGTGGCTGGAGATGGTGGCGCAGGCCTGTAATCCTAGCACTCAAAAGGCTCACACAGGAGGATTCCCATGAGTTAGAGGTCAGCCTGGGCTACATAATGAGTTTAAAGTCAGTCTGAACGACACAGCAAGACCTTGTCTCAAAACAAAACAAAAACAGCAACAACAAAAAACCACTCTATGTGTCCTTGTCCCTTTCTGACAGCTGGCATTGTGATGGTCTTTTTTTTTTTTTGGTACCGGGGATCAAACTTGGAACCTTGTGCTTGCGAGGCTGGTGGCAGAACCACGGAGCTAAATCCCTGGCCTGTGATGGTCTTGTTTATCCTGCACTAGTGGGTCTATACAAAGTAACTTTTCGGTTAATATCTGATGAATAACTGAATGAGCTCTTTTTACTAGTCTTATCTTCTCAGCTACTATTATGTATAAAGACAAAAAAATTTGAAAATATGCAGCCAATTTTTCAACCAAACTGCTCCAATAGTCTGACAGCCACATCTATTGTTTTGTGGTATGCCATTCCTTTTACACAGGACCTTAATATGCTATTTCTATGTTGGTTTAAAATCCTGAATATGTTAGTTTTTCAGGACAGTTTCAAAAAACTTATTCATTGTATTTATTTACTATGTTCATTCACTCACCAAATATATATTAAACATCTTTTGTGTGCCAGCTACAGTTCTATATGCTGGGGATTTAGAAATAGATGAAAAAGGTCAAAGTCTCTGCCGTTAGGAAGCTTATTCTAAGGAGAACATAACCAGAAACCACAAAATAATTTTATAGCTAACATTTGTGTGTTAGCTATGTGCTGCTTGATGTGCTTTATGTGAAATAAATTTAATCTCCACAACAAACCTATGAAATGTTACCCATTTTACAAATGAGGAAATAAAGGCACAAGTAGCTATGTAACTTGCCAACTATCATCTAGCTAATGAAATACAGAGCTGTGGGATTCTTACATTGGTAGTCTGACTCCAGATTATCGGCACTTAACTTTTTCACTGTTTTCTCTATAAAATGATTCTAAAGCTTTACTGAAGTATAATTACGACTTAATGGATTAAAGGGCCTTTTTGTGGACTGGTCTAGAGATCTAACCAAAACCTGAATCATTTTTTATATAGAAAAAGATAAACTTTATACCCCTCCCCTACCTTGGCAAAACAGCAGCACCAGGAGAGCATATTCTGCCATCCCTGGATGGCAAAGACTGGCAAAGAACCAGCAAGGGTAACACTATGGCCTGGCCTTGCCCTCTCTCACTACAGCTACTACTATCTACTACTGTAGATCCCTAACTACCTAGAAAGAAGGCAAATGGTACCTGGGGAATCTGCCTATCTCTCTCCTAAGCTAGCTTTTTAAAGCAGAAATAGAAGCTTTAAATGATAAATGTGCTCATTTAAATGTGCTCTATAAAAGCAAGAGGAAGGCTGGGCATGGTGGGGCACGCCTGCAATTCTAGCTACTTGAAAGGCTGAGACAAGAAGATCACAAGTTTGAGGTTAGCCTGGACAATTTAGTGAAATCCTGTCTCAAAATTAAAAAGGCTTGGGATATACCTGAGCAGTAGAGTATTTTCCTAGCATGTGTGAGGTGTGGAGTATCTGGGTTAAATCCTCAGCAAAACACACACCCCACATGCACACACAACACAAAAAGAATGAGGAAGTGAAGTGAAGCCACCTGGGTCAAGGGCCCAGCACAGTACAACATAGCAAAATGGGCTCAACTAAGACAGGCTTGTTCTCCGTGTGGCCAGTGACATCTGCACCACCTTGCCATTGTCAGAGCAGCCTTCCTGTAGCCCTGGTTTGCACTAGCTTGTGTGACTTCCTCCAAGGAACTTGTGTTCATAGAAGTCACTCCAATGAGTGGTGAGAACTGATACTTTGCCAGCCACATCTCTAGCCCAGGACCCACCCAGAATCTAGATGTGTAACAAAGAGGTTCCTTGCTGAGTGCCAACAAGGGACTTAGAAACTGTCCCGAGTATGTACACTGAAATACAAATTTCAGAAGAAACAGCTTAATGATATGCAAAAAAATTTCAGGGTTTTTACATGACTATCAGAGAGGAACTTTACTTGCCATTTCAGGGGCAGCCCTACTGTGGCATTTGTGTGTATGCACACATATGTATGTACATGAACTATTTATTATCCATACTCTCCTAGCACTTTTTTATTCTGATCCACTCACAACTGTTGGTAATATTAAGATTTTATAATGGGAAAGTGCCAGTGTCTCTAAAATAGTTGTATACCATTTGATTTTGTTTATATACATTGCACTGGGAGCTGTGCTACAGAACATAAAAAACTATCTCTGCATGTAAATGACAGAGAGATAATGTGAGTTAATATCCATAACCATCAGGTGTTAAAAAAATGTTTAAGCTGAAAAAAATCTTAGTGTCTTACCTTTCACAAGTATAACACTCGCAGAACTCATTATTTTCGCCAAAAAATCCATCTCCGTAATAACAAGAAATTTCTTCTCCAGGTTCAATATCTCTTAGAGCCTTCACACATGCTGTATCTCGACCAGTTGACACAAACTGAAAGTAAAGTAACTCATTAAGAGTCTGACAGCTGAGGGAGAAACAAAATAGTTGGGAATTTTTTTTTAATGCTTACCTTGCAGTTGGGTCTGCAATCTGAAAAATGTCCAAAAAAGAAAGACAATTAATTGTTGATAATTTGAAACATGAGCAGTTACAAAACTCTGAAAAAGTGTTTCAGACAACCTCACAACTTCTGATGGAACTTAAGATCTTAAGTTCAACTAGGAATATTGTAATAAATTTGTGGGGGGAAAAATTCCTATTTCAAAATCTTTAAAGAAAAACATTTTACTACTCTGATAAGGCTATACTAACTGTTGGTAGAACTGCTCAACACCAGCGCAGTCACCTTAGAAATGTAGCTTACCATGATTTATAAATGCAGCAGGACCGAGCCAGAGTTGTGCACAGTTTTTCCTTGTGGAATACATGACACTGAAGTCGTTTTCTCCATGTCTAAGTAGCATGTTCTCCTCAATTTCCGAAAGCTCAGCAATACAACCCACCAGTAATTCTATTTTGTCATTTCGTTTCCTATTTAAAATATGTGATGTGTTAAAATTACTGGAAATTATAAAATAAGGCTTCTTTTTAATAATAAAATAAGCCTGCTCAATGACAGAAATTGAGAAGCCCTACCTGTGTACACTTGGATCCCACCTGGGTGTCTCCCTTTCCTTCTTGGAGCCCCATAGCCTGGTACCATCACTACCTGTTATTTACTTTACCTCTATAAGAGAATGAAAGCTCCTCCAGGACAGAAACTAGGAACCTGTGTCTCTGAATCACCTGTGGCAACTAGCCTAGTTTTTCACAGGTGGGAAGTGCTCAAATAGCTCCTGCACTACATTAAACTTACTGACCACTAACTGAAGCAGACAGGGACTAGGAGCATTTAAGGATCATGAGGACCCAGAACTGTGGTGTCACCAGCTAAAGTAACCATTTACCGGGAGTGTGATGCAAGACCAACTTGCAATCTCTTTTTTTTTTTCTGGTACTGAAAATCGAACCCATGCTGTACAAGTGCTCTATCACTGAACTATATTCCCAGGCCCCTCCCGGCCAATTTTATTTTGAATTAAGAGTCTCAGGCTGGGCTCAAACTTTCAATCCTCCTGTCTCAGCCTCCTGAGCTTCTGGGATAACAAATGTGTGCCGCTGTACCTGGCTCAAATTGAAATCTTAAGTTTTCTAGTAACTACTTTGAGAAAGTAAAAATATTTTTTGTTTGTTTATTCATTTTCACTATGTAGTTCAGGCTGGCCACAAACTCTTAGTGATCCTCTTGCCTTAGCCTCTCCAGTGCTGAGATTATAGGCATGTGCCACCATGCTCTGATGAAATTATTTTTAAGTAGTATCTTTTAATCCAATATATCCAAAATACTACTATTTCAACAGGTAATCAATATGAGAACTATTAATGAGAAACAATGCAATTTGAAATCTTGTGTGTATATAGGACAGCATTTATTTCATATTGGCCACATTTCAAGGACTCAGTGTAGCAGGTGGCTACTATATTGCATAGTGCAGCTCTAGAACACTAGACCTTAAACTCACATACTCAGCCTGGTGTGGTGGTGCATGCCTATAATTCCAGCCACTCGGGAGACTGAGGAAGGAAATATACAAGTTTAAGGCCAGCCTGGGCAACTCAGTGAGATCCTTCCTTAAAATAAATTTTAAAAGGCTGGAGATGTAGCTTAGTGGTACAGTGGTTGCTTACCATGCATGAGGCCCTGGGTTTGATCAATCCTCAGTATTAAAACAACAAAAAAAATCAAAGCCAAGGAAAACAAAGCAAAGTTAAGTTGAAGAATTATGAGAGAGGCTGCAAGTTTCTTCTGGAAGGAGGTAAGGAACAGGCATTATAGGAAAGACACAGTCACATATGCTGTCTTTCATCTATGGCTTTTAACTTTTAGTAGGCTCAACTCTACTACTTTTTTGTTGTTTTGTTTTGTTTTTTGGTAACGGGGGATCGAACCCGGGTCCTTCCACTTGCGAGGCAGGTGGTGGAACCACTGAGCTAAATCCCGGGCCCTCAACTCTACTACTTTTATGCAGACTGGCACAGGTATATTTTTGAAGCAGGTTACATATTAGGGTGTTTCTACCCATAAATGACCTAAAGCCCTTATGACTTTACCCCTAACCTCTCTAGGACAGTAAAATACTGACTCTGGAAGCCAGGTCATCAATTCTGGCATCTCCAACCTTCCAGCAGCCTAAGCACCAAGTAGGCTCAGTATTAGTAAAATGAAAAGCACTTTGGTCCACAGATGGGACCTGGTTCGTTCAAACTTCAGCCAATGTGCCACAGCAATGACACCATGCTGGGTCCTTCAGGGTAAATGCTGGCTTTAATCTTTACCACAAATTTCTTAGCCTTTCAAGACTAACTTAACCAATCTTTAAATAAAATTACTTTATGGGTTTAGACTAGTATAATAATTACCACTCTTTTGTTGCAACTATTTTGGCTCCATTTTGTTCTGATGAGTATCTATTACAAGGCAATATTTCAAATCCACTGTCAGTTGCAAACATTCGCAAGTAAATAAATACCTAAAACAGTAGAAAAAAATAATGACTGTAAATTGTTTATCCTGCTAGAATGTCTCAGCATTGTAAAAGCACACCACCAGCAATACCATAAGAAATATAAGATCATTAAATGACAAACTTTGTTGTTACTGTCATATTTGAGTACCTAAAGGCTTATCTATTTCTCTAAAAATCTTTTGCTTTAATTTTTTTTGAGACAGGGTCTCACTATGCAGTTCAGGCTGGTCTGAACTCACTATGTAGCCCAGGCTGGCCTTGAAGTTGTACCAGTCCTCCTGCCTCAGCTTCCAGAGTGCT
This sequence comes from Heterocephalus glaber, assembly GCF_000247695.1. The sequence continues at coordinate 18,695,065 of NW_004624767.1, read as the reverse complement.
GGAATTTCAAGCATGCACCACCACGTCCAGCTGACAGTTTTCTCTTAGTCATCCAAACAATCTCTTATGTTCCAAAATCTTCATGTTCACTAGTTTATGAAAAATGGACTAAAATTTACGTGTTCACTAATATCCAGGCTTTAGTTTATTGTATAATCTTATGCAAACTGGAACAGTATTAATCTTTATAAACTTACATGTTCCTTGAATAATTTCTCCTGCATTTTGTTCTTGTTGAGAAAATAGTGCCGTGCCCATTCACCTGAAGTCAAACATTTAAAGGCTTTCTCCAAGTGTTCATCTTTTTTAAAACGTTCAATTACTTCCTTTAGTTCTTCTTGCCTCCCTTTAATAGGCCGAAATCTGAAAGAAATCAAAACTCAAAGTTTAGTTATCTACCATAATTCTTGGGCACTGATTTACTGTAAAGATCTTGAAAAAGAGATTATATACTAAAAACAGCCATAGTTACCTCAACAAAGATCTAACAAAAGAAAACAATCAATAATCTTGTCAATTACTATTCAATTACAATGTGAATGACCTGGGAAAAACATTTTTTTTTTTTTGGTACCAGGGATCAAACTCAGGACCTTGCCTTTGCGAGGTAGGTGCTGGCACCACTGAGCTAAATCCCCGGCCCCTGGAAAAATAATTTTTTTCTTCAAACTATAGTTTAGTATTTTTATTTCACTGTTATCTCATTTAACTGTGAGGTGACTAGATGATTCAAACAAAAGCTGTCTGCTTCAGGCTTGAACTAGTCATCTATTTGGGAGGGCACAAAATTAAAAGATCTAGAATAAAGCATGTCTAATTGAAAGTTAGAACGACAAGAATTTTTAAAAACATGCAGAATCAATCTGGAAGAGTGCAAGGAATGCATTGTGGAAGTATAGTGAAGCAAACAAAATCATGCTATAAACAAAAGCAACTATGTACACAGAAAACCCCCAACCAGTTTTCACATACATCTTGTTATAATCACCCACATTGAACAGGTGCTTAACACATGCATTCACAGGAAGAGGATGCAAAAAGTTAACTCTGCCAGTGAAATTGCTGTAACATTAAAAACTGTCACAGTAACATTTAAAAAGCCTTCTGATATAAAATCAGTCATGACTTGAGAATATTATACTACTAAGGCATGTGTCAACGCATGATATAATCATGGTCCAAATGAGATTTAAATTCATGAGCCCTTTGATATAAAGCTGTGCTCTCAAAATGTGTACTGTGATTGAAGATTTTTTTCCCCTCAGTACTGGGGATTGAACCCAGGGCCTTCATGCTAAGTTTCATCCTAGCTCTTCTACCCTCTTTTTTGAGACAAGGTCTGGCTATATAGTTCAGCCTGGCCTTGAACTTGCTACATAGCGCAGGCTGGCCTTGAACTTATGGCAATCCTTCTGCCTTAGCCTCTCAAGCTGGGATTACAGATGTGTGCCACCATACTTGGCACCTTTTTTTTTCTTCTTCTTTTTTTAAATTTTTGAGACAGGGTCTTGCTAAGTTGCCCATGCTGGGCTCAAACTTGTGATCCTCCTGCTTCAGCCTCCCAGAGTGCTGGAATTGTGGGCATATGCCATTGGCAATATTCAGACCTCAATTTCAAAATTTCTTCACATACCAATTTGTCTAATTTTCTGTTTAAGATAGGGTCTTGCTTTGTCATTCAAGCTACACTTGAACTCATTATGCAGCCCAGGACAGCAATCCTCCTGCCTCAGCCTTCCAAGTGCTGGGATTACAGGTGTGTGCCACCATGTCCAGCTAATTTTCTGAAATATGGGTTTTATTTTAAAAAACAAAGCATGCAACAGAAAAAGGAATTACAGATTGCTGTTCAAGTAAAATAAAGAAAAAATATTACCAGCTCAGGAAAAAAAAATACTGCAACTACGCACTTTAACATTTAAAAATGCATACTTCATGAGCCTGAAAATCTTACAACTGGGATGAGGTCTAGCACAAGCTCCAGCAAAGGAAGCACTCAACAGAGTTCTTTCTGAATCACAAATGTATTCACAAACATTTCAGTAGGATTTTAAGCTATAATATTTCAGAGGATTTTTTTATTAGGTGTTTTATATACAGCAGCAGAACAAATACTATGTTGAGAAATACCACAGTAAGAAGACATGAACACTGCTCTTGAATGGAAAATTTAACTGGGAATAAGAGATACATATGTATCAAGTATTTGGGCAAGGCATCAACCTGCAAATATGTATTAATATGGTAAAAACTTTAAAAAAGTGTGGGAACTATTCCTAAGGTATAAGAATTGTTTGGAAAGAGTTTTGAAGTTGACCTTGAAATGAGTGATGAAGGTAGTGAATTTAGCTTTCTAAAAAAGCATATTACATGCAGGAAAGAATTAAAGGGAAGGCAGAGTGAGAGGAAGTCTAAGCAAAGGATCTTAATAAGTCTTCATTCAAACAGTTGACCAGGGATAGACGGTTAGCAACAGTAAAGGAAAGTACTAAAACCAGGAAGAGGGAAGAAATGAAGTTACAGAGCAGGTATAATACTGTTTATTGGATAGGATTTCTATAAAATTTTAGATGTATTAACATATACTGATACCACTAGAAACTTAACTAGTTATAGACACTAGTTTCAGTAACCCCGGATTCTCACAACTATGAAGAGAACTATCTAAGAGTTCAAACTCATCCTAAAGGTACACAAGGAAATGCACAGTGCATTTATTTTCCATTTTTAACCAAGTAGTCCTCAACCTTACACTACATGGTTATTTACATATGAAGAAGGGATAAGCCAAAAGAAAGCAGTTGTTAGCTAAGACATAGGACTTCAAGTGATACAAAATATGAAATGGTAGAACACAGATAAGCTGTCTTGCACAGTAATCAGAAAATCATAGATCACTTGGAGTAGATGCAATAAATTATCCACAATGTTATGTGGCAGGACTACAAAAGACAGAGGAGCCAAGCTATCTTTAGATGTTTGATGTGGAACTGACCAATGGTGATGATCTACTGAAAAATAATATGGCACTGGGGACATAGTGCAATGGTAGAGGACTTGTGTAGCATGTGTGCAGGCTCTGGGTTTAAGTCCCAGCACAGGATAAAAACAAAATAAAACAAAACAAATAAACAAAATGCCCAAATCTAAAGTTATATTTCTCAATAAAGCGAGTCAAGGCTAAAATCACCTAAAAGGTCTTAAGAGCATTTCAGAAAAATAAGCTACTGATCTGGAATGGATGTTGGATATTTTTAATAGGCTTTATGTGTATTCTATGCTTTTTGAAACACATTTCTTCCTATCTAAAAACACTTCTCAGGTATCCTTAGTTTACTCTTTGTTCATGATGCCAAATAACTTAAATGCTAAAACAACAAAATAATAAATAATAACTAGTAGTATTCTGCCTTACCTGAGCTTCTGTTTCTACTTTCCTGACTTGTTCTGCTTCAAACACAAACTAAATTCATGAAACTATCCCCTGCTACTTACTAGTAAGTCTACTACCAGGTTTAGTTTTACTGCTTAGACTTAGTCTGCTACTCACTCTATTTCACTTACAATGTAATTTCTTTTGTCCCCAAAATGCTAACACCTATTATCACAGCTGGTTGCTATAGTTATGAAATGATAGTGAGGAAAGAAGGAAGAACATGGTTATGGGTATAGACCCTTGTTTTCAATTTTCCTATAAACATATATAAAAATCACTGAGTTAACAGTAGACATCAAATCCTATTTACAACAAATATTGTGAGAAATAAAAATTATTTTGGAGGCTGGGGATTTAGCTCGGTTTTGCCGCCTGTTGCACAAGTCCAAGGACCCGAGTTCAATCCCCGGTAACAACAAAAAAAATTATTTTAATAATGTAAGACTGTTACAGTTACCAGGGCCAGAGCAAAAGCCACTGAGTATCTTAGAAGAAAATAATTTTCCATTATTAAATAGAAAAATGCTCTCTGCTCTCAACATCATCATTCTAAATCTTCCATACAAATGCCATAAAGCTACTTTATGATACTTAAAAATTTACAGATTATCTGGAACAATCCTTTCAGTCTACAAATAAGGAAAATAAGGCCCAACAAGGATAATTAGTTGGCCAAGGACTTAGTGATAATTTATGATAATTTAAGACATGATACAATTTATGATGATTTAAGAGGTGGGACTTTTTACTCAGGCTTTTGCTGTCTGCTCTACTCCCTGCCCTAAGAGAGACCTCTGTGTTACTTCATGCTTAGAAAAAATTTTGACTTGTTTGCCACTGAGGACCAGCATTGAGCCCAGTGAGAAACAGCTCTGGCTTATACACTGAGAGTGAAAGTGATGAATTTTTTTTAAAACTGGGGATTGAACCCAGGATCTTGCACCAAGCTATCTCCCAGCCCTTTTACTGTAAAAAAAAATTTTTTTGTAGGTCTGGCCCCAACAAGTAGCCATTTAATAAAAAGTTCTCTTTTCTGGAACTATACATTAACATGTTAATACAAAATTAAAGCATGTCTCAGGCTGGGGATTTAGTTTAGTGGTTTCGCCGCCTGCTGCGCAAACTCAAGGACTCGAGTTTGATCCCCAGCACCAAAATAAAAAATCATGTCTCAAAAATCAATCAGCCATCGGTGTGCCAACTGAACAATTTACAGATTGATTCAAAACAGAGTCTGCCCAAAGGACTTGCAGTACAATTTCACAAAGTTGGTTGTATTTGTCTCTTCACTAATGGCCAGCCTGATGCATAGCATGTTTAGTACATCTTTTTCTTAAATTTTGAGACAGGGTCTTGCTAAGTTGCCCAGCCTGCCCTTGAACTTATGATCCTTCCCCTCACCCTCTTGAGTGGCTAGGATTAAGGCATGTGCCACCACCCTGACCTGAGTATGTGGGCTTGAGATCTAAGGTTCTAGATTTTTAAATTTAGTATTGGGGTGCAATGCTGGGTGGCAAAAGAAAAGGCTTTTGGCATTTCTAAAACAATATGCCCTACCCTGCCCTCCATTAACACAAGATCTGCTACTTTAAATAAGTCAAACATTTTTCTCTTCCCATGCCTCTGATCAATGGCTGGTATGAGAAATAAAAACTAAGTAATTTACAATCAGCTTTCACTAAAAGGAGCAGGAAAAAACATCCGAATTCATATTCCCACACACCTTCTCCCCTTTCTCTCCAGAGAATGACTTCCCAGGTTTTCTTGCTATTTGGTTTTTCTGTCTCCACACCCAAGAGACTACTGTGGCAATGAAGAAAAGTTGATGATTTGTATTACCTGACTATTGTGCCCTTCCATTAGTATGTATGATCAAGAGTTGACTACAGGGGGCAGGGGAAAAGGAAAAGCAATAGAAAAAAGGAAGAAAGGGAAGGAGAGAGAAAGAAAAAGACAATGCTCAAATATTTAAGATATAAAGTAAGAATGGAAACACAGTAAACACATTTCCCGCTCTGAATGAAGTTTCACTGCAAAATGAATTTGTAGATTCTCTGAGAAATCATAGAACCAGAGCTCTCCATTTCTTCTTGACCTGAAAATAAACAACAACCAAAACCATAACTGGCTGAGTCTTGCAGTCAGTGCTTAACTAATCCATACAATGACTTCTGATCTTTTGATGAAAGATTTGTTTCTTTTAAAATTATCCTGTTATGAAGTACAAATTTTGTCTTTGTTTTAAATATAAATAAGACCAAACTATTTTAAAGGGTTTGTTAAAATTCATGTTTCTGCTGACACCTCAAATTAACATTAAAGAACATTACACAGGCTGGAACAGGTTAGTTGGTATCTTATTACTGTTTGTAACGCATTCTACCTACCTTACAGGGTTGTTGTGAGGAAAACTGTCAGATTTTGAAAAATGCCTTGAGCTCCTCGAAGGAAAGGCGCTATATAAATGCAAAAACAAATAACAATAAAAAAACTACTTGTACAATTTGTATTTTTAATTTCTAAACAGACTTACAATATTCATTGTAACAAAACTCTCTAAAATACTGATATTTAAGAACTTCATGAAGCCACAGGTAGGTTCAGAAGGATAACAATGCCAGGTTAGTATTCTTTTCCCATATATTAAATCAGAAGGTTTGAAAATTTTCTTTACATATTCTAGTAGAGTACCTAATTTTAAAGTGATTTATAAATTCATATCCCACAAATATAAAACTAAAATAAAAATTAGTTACAATGGTGGAAGGTAAGTAAGGACTATACAGGCTGACATTTGGATTAGAAAAGTTAGAAAAAGTACTGAGATGACTGTTGCTTTATAACATTATCTCCTCAGCCTACTGCCTGCCTGAGTTTCTCCTGCACTTAGGTATCATCAAATCTCAGGGTCTCATTGCCTAAACAAGGATGAAAACATCCATTCTGTCTTTACAACATCTTGCCCCCAAACTCCATTCATTTCTTTGTTCATGTTTTTGTTTTCATTCATGTTTTTTGAGAAAAGGTCTCACTATGTAGTTAGTTCACGCTGGCCTTAAACTCACTATGTAGTCCAGGGTGGCCTTGAACTCATGGTGATTCTCCTGCCTCAGGAGGGATTACAGGCATGTGCCACCACATCCAGCTTCCCACTCCTTTTTAAATCGGAGGTATTATCAAGAATTTTCTCGTTAAAAAGAATTGCACACCTGACAAAAGTCAACTAACTCCAAATTTTTCCTATTAAATTTAGTATTTTGTTTATACTAAGTACGCATCCTATAACTCTTACTTGTTGGTAAATATAGGGATATATTAAAATTCGAACATAAGCACTCAGTCAAATCATTAAACATCTACTGCTTTAAAACACTATTCCTGGAGGTCCACTGAAAGAAAGCAAAAGGATATAAAAGAGAAACTAATAAAAAATGACAAATTACAGGTGCATAAACATGAACAAAGAGAACCATTTAACAATTAACAGCATGCAGAATTAAAATTCAAGATCTTTTACATCTTCCAGTCACTTCTTTTGCACCCTAAAGATTGAGAAGTCTATAAACTAATAATTGCAGAAGTATTTTATACTCCAATATTGATTTTCCTTATTTTCTATAAAATAATACCTTTGAAATGGTTTTAGTCAACATTCCAGTAAATTGTTGCTAAATTTAAAAGATGAAGAGCTAGTTTTATTTTGAAGTGAGTCCACTAAGAAGAAATGAAAATGTGTACCTTTCACCAAGGCAAACAAATTTATTAATAAAATTTCTGTGGGGCTGAGGATTTAGAGTAGAGCACTTGCCAGCCATGTGTGAGCCTTGGGTTTGACTTCCAGCACCACAAAAAGAAGACAGAAAAGTCTGTGTTCTTAAACACCAGCTGACAGGACTCTGCTAAAACACCTGTGAACTGAAAGCTCCAGTGAAAGGAGGCAGAGACGGTACCTGTACTACCACGCTGGTGATGCAGAGCCAACCTGCCCCATCTGGGGAACAACAGGGCTGGCTACACCATCACAGGCTATTTAAGGAACTGTATAATTAAATGTTGCACTCAAAAACATGAATGTCTTCTGTAGGTTTACCTTGTTTAACCATTTTTGCTTTTAGATGCTTCTATTCCTATACAACGGGACTCAGTTTAACTTAAGGAGTCCTCAGATAGAGTAAGGTCTTGAGTTTTAATATTTGAGTGGTAATCCTTTACTTTACATTTTATTCATGTATTATTTCATGCAGTGGACATTGAACCCTAGGGTCTTGCATATGCTAGGTAAGCACTCTATCACTGAGCTATACCCCACCCCCTCTGAACTTTACATTTTATGACTATCTTGTTTGAACTGAGTCTTTAGAAACTATACATAAGAACTTTTTAACTCATTTATTACATCACAATGAAACTCACAGGCCAGACTGGTTAGGAACTAATTATTTCAAATACAGCATGGGAGCTTGTTAGAAATGCTGAATCCCGGGACCTGTGCACAAGCTACTGATTCAATCCACATTTTAATTAGATTCTGAGGGACTCATTTGTAAACTAAGGGTGACCTACAGTGGTCTAGAGGACATTTACAGAAAACTGAAGGATTTTTTTCTTACAGAAGCCATTAACAGGCAACCATTCATCCTCTGAAATAAAGTACAGGGGTTTTAGGAAGCAAGAAGTTCTTTCATAGACCACTAAAATTTGTGTTGTAATTTTAATGGGATAATTTTCTAAAAAAATTTTTTTTGGTACCAGGGATCAAACTCGAGACCTTGCACTTGTGAGGGAGGCACCGGAACCAGTGAGCTAAATCCCTGACCTCTAAAATGTTTTTATATGTTTCTTTATCTCAGTCTATGGGGCATAGTCAACAGAACTTTCTCAAAGACTCCAGGCCAATATGATGGGTCTTTGCAGTGGTAACCAACAGGCTACTAGACTTTTGTGTCAAAATATGATTCACATATTCACATTTCTAACTCATGGGAAGCTAAAATTCTATCAAGATCTTCTAGGTTTAAGAGGTAGAGAATGACCACTCCTCTCTTACATTGAATGGGGAAAAAAACAAGAAATGCAATTTAATAATAATGTAAACTAGATCTTAGTTTGACATCAGGGCATGAATCTTTTTTTTTGGTACCGGTGATCGAACTCAGGTCCTTGCGCTTGCGCAGCAGGCGGTGAAACCACTGAGCTAAATCCCCGGCCCAGGGCATCAATCTTACTGATTTTCCAGAGAATTGCCAGTAATCTAGCAGGAAACTATTTAGATAATCTCTCACCTCTACTCCAATGTTTCACTTCATTTTACTGAGTAAAGATATATGATGACAGGAAATTATATGAAAATACCTGAACTACTCCTTTCTGGACTTAGAATTGATAGGTGAAGCATAGTGTACCTGGTTTTAATTTGAGCAAGGAAAAAATTAATAGGGTGAAAAAGGGACAAAAGACTTTTCTTCCAGTCACCTGGAGTCAACAATTCTCACCTCCCCAACTGTCAGCGTCCATCCACCTAGAAGTCTCCTTCTGAGTTGTCACAAGCACTGGGCTACAAACTGCCAGTGTGTGTGATGGGCTAAGACGGAACCCTAACCCTAGCCAAGACTGGCTCTCCATTCTAAATCTCTGTTGGCACGCTCCCTACCTGACTCGAAACCTTTTGCCACAGAAGCAAAAAAGATAAAAGTTGCAAACCTATGACTTCCCGTATGGTGGCAGAAACAATGTAGGGATCTTTTTCTGAGAGGTAATATTTAAATGTTAAAGGATGAGAGATTAAGTGGGCATTATCATTTTATATATATAGCAAATGATACTGAGTAAACATGTTTTCTTACCTGCATACTGATTATAAATGTCTTTAAAATATTCCTTTAATTTATAATTAGTTGCATAGCAAAGATTATACATGAAGCCAAAATTCCCTATATTCAGTGGCAATTATTTTTAAGTCAATAATAAAATCATGCAAAAGATGACCTTTTTTAAATTAGAAAAAATAATGCATTTTCAAGGTTTTACAGGATGCCTGCAAAATTTTACTTTTAACTAAAATAATTATCAATACTGAAAACAAAACATGAAGCTATTCCCCCAGATTAACATTTTTTTTTTTTGGTACCAGGGATTGGACTCGGGTCCTTGGGCTTGCGAGGCAGGCGGCGGAACTGCTAAGCTAAACCCCCGGCCCTCAGCTTAACATTTTAACAGAAATATTCTGAGGTAAAACAGATTTAAAACTGATGAAGACTCTGAGAGGGTTTGTTTGCTTCTCTTGGCTCACAGAGAAAATACATCTGTAGCAAAGAACCTTCCTTTATGTCATTTAAATTTTTAAACAAAATAAAATTAATTATATATTTTCCTTTGTCTTTTTTCTGCAGTACTTGCAAACTGAACCTGGGGTCTTCACACCGAGCTACATTTTACTTTTTGAGGCAGGGTCTTTCTAAATTACTAAACTTCACAGGCTAGGCTCAAACTTCTAATCCTCCTGCCTCAGCCTCCCACAGTGCTGAGATTACAGATGTGTACTGCTATACTCAGCAAATCATCCGTTTTGTTAAATCTGTTCCATTCAGGATAAAAACTTAAAATTACCTAGTATTCATTTTGTGTGTCTGAAAGCCTAAATAGGGATCAAGAACCAAACTGGTTGCTAGGTCATCATTTTCACAGAGTTCCTTGGCGGACATTCCAGAAGATGGCACATAACGACTCTGTCCTTCAAATCCTGAATTACCACTACCTGTGAAAAGCAAGAAGAAAGAAAAGTAACTCAAACTGTAAAATACTTAAATTTACCTTTAAAATCCTTTAAATCACTGTCCATTCAAGCTAATAAGAACTAAGATTACTTATTTCTATCAGTTTTAGTAATTCAGAAAATTATATATCCTTGCTTAAAAAAGAAAACCAGATGCAGTAAACTAAACCAATTACTGAGAGTATTTTGGGTAGCAGATGATATCAGGTTTCCAAAGAATGGGGTCTGGGTAGTTGGAAGACTCTCTGGGTCAAGTGATTTACTCTCCCCTCCAAGGAACAAGCAAAGAAACGGGATGGCAGGATGTTCATTATTTTAATGAGATGGCACACAGGGCCATTACACATAGAGCTGGGGTAAGAAGGAAACAATCCAAGATAATTTCTGAAGTTTCTGCAGTAAGGGGCAAAAGTATTAATCTCAAAACCAAAAGGAGCCTCAAGGAGTTCAGCTTCTTGCTTTTGGGCAGCTGAGTGATTATCTCCACTTTGTAGCAACTTAGGTTGAGGTTCAAAAACTTGCTTACAATCACAGAGCTAGATAGCAGAAGTAGGAAAAGAAGTGTAGAGTGATAGTCCTATTTCTCTATTTGAAACAATTTTTAATTAATAGATAAAAATAGAAATTGAAATATATAACTGAAATAATTGGATTTAACTGTGAAAAGCAATATAAAGAAAGCCACATTTATACAGATTTAAGTTTCATTACAGCTGATTTTGATGCATACATCACTGACAGTCTTTTCATGGAATTAGCATATATGATTTACAGGACACCTGCATAACTCTCAAAATTAAGACATGGAAGAATGAGAGACACAGTGAGAGGTTTAATCTTCTTTTCATCTATTCTTTCACAAAACAAAATAAACACAGGCAGGCCGGTCCCTGCCAAGTGCAGACATATGATTTTACAATGAAATTATCTGCATATAGGCATGTGAAAAGCTATAAAAAAATTTTTTTGAGACAGATAGGTAGTAGTTCAGGCTGGCTCTGAACTTGCTATGTAGCCCAGTTAGCCTCAAACTCGTAACCCTCCTGCTTTAACTTCCTGAATGTGGCATTATCGTTATGTACCACCACCCCGGCTCTGAAATTGTTACATTTTCTCAAAAGCTTCACTGAAATATAATTCACCTACTAAACAATTCACCCATTTAAAGTGTGTAATTCAATGGTTCTTAACATATTCATAAGAGTTGTGCAACCATCACCTCAAAAAGAAATCCTATATCCATTAACATTCCCACCCACTCCTCCTTCCTGCACAGACTCCGGCAACCACTAATTTACTTTCTGACCCTATGAATTTGTTTATTCTGAAAATTTCATATAGATGGAATCAGAATGTAACATTTTGTGACAAGCTTCTTTCACTTAGCATCATTTTGAAGTTCATTCACCTTATACCATGCATTAGTATTTCATTCCTTATTATGATCAAATAACATTCCACTGCATGGATATACACCATATTTTCTTTACCTACATGCCAGTTGGTGGATCTGGTTATTACAAATAATACTGATGCAAACATCCAAAAAGTTGTGTGCACATTATGTTTTCAATCCTATCTAGAACTGGAAGGGCTGGGGATTTAGCTCAGTGGTTTCGTCACCTGCTGTGCAAGTGCAAGGACCCGAGTTCAATACCCGGTACCAAAAAAAAATCTAGAACTGGAAATGCTGGGTTAAATGTTAACTGTATGTTTAACTAAGGAGCTGCCAGATTGTTTTCAAAAGTAGGGGTGACATTCCCACCAACAGTGTTCCAAATTCTCCACATCCTTATCAACACCAGTTAATTATCTTTTTGATTTGAGATATCCTATTGCTTATAAATTTGTACCTTGTAGTTTTGATTTACATTTCCTGGTGACTATATTAAAATCTTTTCCTATGCTTACTGGTTGTTTTCCTTGGAGAACTCTACCTATACAGATTATTTACCCATTTTAAAAGTGGATTTTGTCTTTCACTGTTGGCTTTAAAGAATTCTTTGTATGTATTCTGGATACTAGTCCCTTATCAGATAGATGATTTGAAAATATTCCCTCTCATTCTGTGGTTGTTTTCCATGTTCCTGACAGTACCTCCTGCACAAATTTTCCAATTTTGATCAAATTTTGTTGTTGTTGTTATTACTTAGGTTTCAATGTCACTTCTAAAAAACCATTACTGAATCCAAAGCCAGGAAAAATTATGCTTTTCTTAGGATTTTTATAGGTTTTGCTTTTACACTGGGCTGATTCAATTTGAGTTAGTTTTTATATGAGATAGGAGTTCAACTTACTTCTTTGCACATGCATATCTAATTTTCCCAGCACCATTTGCTAAAAAAGACTATTGTTTCCCACTGAATTCTCTTGGCATTTTTGCAAAACAAAATAATTTGGTCAAAATGTGAAGATTTATTTTTGGATTCTTAATTCTATTTTATAGATTTACATGTCTATGCCAGATCATCACTGTCTTAAGTACTGCGACTTTATAGCTGGTTTGTTTTTTTTTTCCAGTACTGGGGATCGAATTCAGGATCTTGTGCTTTTGAGGCAGGCATGGCGCTACTGAGCTAAATCCCTGGCCTCAGAACTTTTTTTTTTTTGGTACCAGAGATCAAACTCAGGACCTTGTGCTTGTGAGTCAGGTGTGGTGCCACTGAGCTAAATCCCAACCCTATAGTCAGTTTTTAAACTGGCAAGTGTGAGTTTTCCAACTGTTTGTTTTTCTTTTTTTTTTTTGTACCAGGGATCAAACTTGGGACCTTTCGCTTGAGAGGCAGGCGGCAGAACCACTGAGCTAAATCCCCGGCCCCTCCAACTCTGTTCTTTTTCAAGATGTTTTCACTATTTTGAGTCACCTGAATTTTCCTAAGTATTTTAGGATCATCTTGGCATTTGGAGCCATTTTCATTTTAATAAAGGTTTGCTGAATCTATAGATTAGTAAAAGAGTGCAGCCATCTTAATATTAAATCTTCTAGTCAATGAACATTCAATGTTTTCCCATTTATTTAGGTCTTACTCAATTTTTCAACAATGGTTTGTAATTTTCAGAGTTCACACTTTTGCGAAACTTATTTATATATATATATATATATATATATATATATATATTTTTTTTTTTTTTTTTTTTTTTTGCATGCCACTGTAAATGAGATTTTCCTAATTTCATTTTTGGATTGTTCATTCCAAGTGTATAAAAATGACAGATTTTTGTATACTGATATTGTATTCTCCAAGCCTGCTGAACTTTTTATTAATTCGAATCTTTTTTTAGTGGACCCCTCAGAGTTGTGTTTTGTTTGGTACCAGTGATCGGAGTCAGGACTTTGAGCTTGCCAGGCAGGCGTGGTGCCACTGAGCTAAATCCCCGGCAGTTTTGTTTTTGAGGTAAGGTCTCACTCACTATGTAGCCTCGGCTGGCCTTGAACTTGTGACTGTCCTGACTCTGGCTCTTTAGTGCTGGGAATAACAGGCATGTGCCATCATGCCCAGCATCCTCAGGGGTTTTTATATACGTAATCATGTCATCTGCAAAACAGAGATAGTTTTACTTCTTCCTATCTAATCTAAATGCCTTTTAGTCCATTTTCTTGCATAACTGTTCTGGTTAGAACCTCTAGTACAATGCTGAAATGTTGATAGTGGATATCCCAGTCTTGTTCCTGAGTCTTAGGGGAAAAGTAGTATTTCACCATTACATACTATAACTATGGTTTTTAAAAAGATGTTATTAGGTAGTGGTATTCCCTTCTATTCCTAGTTCAATATTTCCTGTCCTGAAAGCATGGTGGATTTTGTTAAAGGCTTTTTTGCATCTATTGAGACAATCATATTTTTTTGTCCTTCATTCTATTAATATGGCTTATTGCACTAATTGATTTTCAGATGTTTAATCAATCCCACATGCCTTGAATAAATCCCACTAGGTCAAGGTACAGAATTCTTTTTATATGCCATTGGATTTGGTTGAGGATTTTTGTGTCCTTGTTCATAAGAGATACTGGCCTGTAGTTTCCTTGTGATGTCTGATTTTGAAAGCAGGATAATAGGTAGAAAGTAGCCTTTCTCTTTTATCTTTTGGAAGTGTATGTGACAAATTGGTATTAATTCTGTAGACATCTTGGAGAATTCACCAATAAAGCCATCTGGGCCTGATACTTGCTTTGTGAGTAGATTTTTTGTTTTTTGGGTTTTTTTGGTACCGGGGATCGAACTCGGGTCCTTGTGCTTGCGCAGCAGGCGGCAAAACCACTGAGCTAAATCCCCGGCCCTGTAAGTAGATTTTTGTTATTTTTAATTGCTGAATCTCTATATTTCCTGCATATGCTTATTTAGGTTTTAAAAAATTCCTTCTCGAATTATTTTAAGTAGTTTTGTTTCTTGGAATTTGTTCATTTTATCTAAGTTATCCAATTTATTAATATATAGTTGTTCATAGCATTGTTGTATCATCTGTTATTTCTGTAAGGCAGTAGTTATGTCTGCTGTCTTTTTCTTTTTTTTTTTTTTTTTAGTAAATTACACTTTATTTCATTTACAGAGAGATCTTGGGTAAAAAGCAGGCACTGGGCAAACAGCACACAGATGAGGAGCACCAGGGAGCAGCCTGTTATAAATACGACGGTGTGCTCAGACTGGCGGAGTGAGTGTGGGAGCCTAGGGCAGCCCTGTTTCATTTTTGATTTTAGTAATTTGAGTTCTGTTTTTCTTGGTTTTGCTTAAGGTTTGCCAATCTGGTTGATCTTTTCAAAAAATCAACTTTTAGTTTCATATTTTCTCTATTTTTCCCTATTGTGTTTCATTAATTTCAACCCTAATCTTTATTATTTTCTTCCTTCTATTTTTGTGTTTAGTTCATTCTTTTTTCTGGTGTTCTATAGTGAAGGTTAGATTAACAATATGAAATCTTTCTTTTGTTTTGTTTTGGTACCGGGGATTAAACTAGGGTCCTTGCGCTTTCGAGGTAGATGGCGGAACCACTGAGCTAAATCCCCAGCCCCCAAATCTTTCTTCTTTAACATCAGCATTTATAGCTACTACATATTTCCCTCTGTTTTACTGTGTTAGCTTCATTCCATAAATTTTATCCTCATCTTAATTTATTAGCATTTTCTGGTTTTCTTTTTGATTTCTTCTTTGATCCACTAATTATTTAGTAGCATGTTGCTTAATTTCCATGCATTTAGTAAAATCTTCATATTTCTGGGCCAGGGATTTAGCTCAGTGGCACCGTGCCTGCCTCACAAGCCAAGGTCCTGAGTTTGATCCCCAGTGCCAAAAAAAAAAAAAAAATCCTCAAATTTCTTTGTATTAGTGATTTCTAATTTTACTCCACTGTAGTAAATATTTAGAGAACTTTTTTTTTATGATTTCAATTAAGTTTATTGAGGCTTGTCATGTATCCTGTCCTGGAGAATTTCCCATGTGTATTTCAGAATAATGTGCATTCATTCTTCTATTTTTGAATAGAATAGCATGCTATCGATACAGAATAGCATTCTACAGATAACCATAAGTCTAGGTGGTTTATATGGTTAAGTTCACTCTTTACTGTTGATCTTCTGTCTAGTTTTATTATTAAAGTGGAATATTGAAAGATCCAAATTATTATTGAATTGTCTATTTTTCCCTTCAATTTTGTCACATTTGTTCACATTTTTCAAGCCTTTAGGTTCCCACTAAATGCTAAGGGATAAGACAGGAATATGGCACATGCTGATGGCAGCCTTGGGGGGTGGTGACTTGGTGTCCACGTGGAGAACAGCCCAGTCAGTCTTGGGCTCTCTTTATTTTATTTTATTTTTTGCAGTACTGGGAATTAAACCCAGGGTCTCATGGAAGCCCGTCTATATCCTTTTTGTTTTTGAGATAGGACCTCACTAACCCTGCCCAAACTTAAGCTGGCCTCAAACTTGCGATTCTCCTGCTTTAACCTCCCCAGTAGCTGAGGATAGAGACACAAGCCATCATACCCAATGGGCTCTCTCCTATTCTTACCCCAAGTAGGAATTTTGACTGGTTTTCCACAGAAACAGTGACCTGATCTGATATGAAAAAGTAAGGGCAGCTGAGGCCCAATGAATAACATAATCCCCTAAAAGGTAAGGAAATGGATCAGAGCTATGCAATCTATTTGAAACTGCAGAAAACCCTAGACTGATCCAAAGCACTGGGCATTGGCTAATCCCAACACAAACTGAGAATATTCAGCAGTGGGTAGATTATTGTTAGGAAAAGCAGAAACTGAAAATGTTGTCTTAACTCTTGAAAAGGTTGTCAAGAGTACACACTTTTGGGCAACCTTCATATAACTGCCTACTTGTATTAATATTTATTCTCAGGCATCTTACTACTCTGACAGAACAAGCCTCCAAGAAGTACAGTGGTAAGAAAGCAACTTATTAGCATTGTTGGGATAAATGGTTCCCTTGTATAAATAGACTAACTTCGATCTGCAAAGATGCCCTAAAGCAGTCAGTTCTATCTGTCCTCTATTCTACTCACCTTCTAAATTATAGTGACTTCATTATTTATATTACTCCATGAAACATTTATGGAAGTTACCAAAAAAGTATTCACACTTACATGGAATATTAAAAATGCAATTTAAACTTATAAGAAATTCAGCTGTGGTATCTTTATATTTTTTATAGAACAGATCAAGTATTCAGGTGTAAAATCTATAAAATACAAAGTTATCAACAGAAAACCATAATTAATAATATATAAAGCATTAACCTGTTTTACATATTGTTTGATAAAAACAAAAACTGGTAACTTTGAGAATAAAAAACTATACTGTTAATTATGAGAATGTACAAAATTGTTTTGAAGACAAAAGAAAACACAAATTACAAACTGGCAAGAATTACCGTCCCATATCACAATCAAAGGAGTGATAGTTAAGTGTGTACATACATCTGCTTGACCTCCTCTCAACTGTGTTTCTGCCAGTCTTCAAGGTGTCCTTGCCTGTGTGCTGTAATTTTGATTGGTTCTGCTGATGATCATTAGACAACTTGCCTCCATTCCTCCTGCCATTCACCACCATGTTCTTGGATTCTCCCAACCACTTCATACCCACAGACAGCCTGACCCAGGTGCATTTAGTCACTCTCTTCAAATAGCTTAGAAAATAATTTCAATGTTCTCTCCTAATGGAAACAAAACATGAAGAACAAAACAAAATGGGGAGGTAAATACATGAAAAACCATGCTAAACAGAAACCTAAGCTCCTATGAAAGATACATATGATTAAAATTAACTTAGTAATTAATGTGTCCACTCTTTTAAAGGCCACTTTGCCATGATACCTCTAACACCCCCCGACCCCCCCCGCCATGATATCATACCATGCTCAGGACTACAGCTCCTCCAGACTCTACAGTAACACAGGGACTTGTTCATTCCTTGTGCTTAAAATAGGTGACTACAAAGGGCCGGAAGTGGCTCAGTGGCGCCGCACCTGGCTGGCAAGTGCAAGGTCCTGAGTTCAATCCCCGGTACTAAAAAAAAAAAAAAAAGTTGACTGGCAAAGAGTAGGTGCTCATTAATTATTTACCCTTTTCAGTTACCAATCAATAAGAATCATCTTTGCTCCTTATTATGCTAATACCTAGGTAGAGATCTATAATCTGCTCAAATTACATGTTTTGGTAAGTCTATGAGCTCTGAGTAAACTATCTAAGGCAATTACTGTATCTCCTTTGTCCCAAGGAAAAGAGACCTATGTAAAGCTTTATCTACCAGGATAAGGGACAACTGTCAAGTTAACTACTCATTACTTACACTATAAAGAAACCTACAAACAAAATTTAGCAGAAGGATCAGAGTAAGGAAAGTAAAGGGCTTCACATCTTTTTTGCTGTTAGTCTGAAGTCACTTTCAAGGTATTTGAAGAAACAGTATTTAGATATCAAAATAGTACCTGGTTGGAAATATGTGCTTTACTGTTACTTTACAATGGCCACAAAATTGAAAGACTACTATATATCTGGTAATACATAGGTATCCCTCATAATCTAAATTTTAATTAGCTGAATTTGAAAAAAGAATGGTATGGGTAGTGAAAGGATTCTTATAATTTCAAATGAGGGTTGAGTAGATTGTTCCTAATAGAATGAGAAAAATGATGTTCCTGATATCACTCCATCATGGAATTATGCAAAAGTCAGAATAAAAAGGTCCTAAGATATGAACATATAGAACCTGAGAGCTAAAGGAACTTTAGGAGTACAAGCACAATATCTTCCAATTTACAAATGAAATGGGGGCCATATTCCCATGGCCACAATCAGCCTGCAGCAGAGATGTGAGTAGAACCCAGTACTTTTGCCAATGGATCTTTTAATTAGACCAGACAAGAGATAATTTCTTACTTTTTCACAATCACATGGAAAAGTACAAATGATAAACTTTTTTGGTGCTAAGGACTGAACCTGGTGCCTCATATATGCCAAGTATACCCTACCATTGAGCTATACCCCTATTCCATGAGGTAAATTATTCTGAAATACTCCTAGAAATGCATACCTGGATATGTGTGTAATAATACTCAATACAGACACAAAACACCTATTTTTTACTTAACCTCAGGACTAGATGAATTACTATGGGATAAAATGTGCACCAAGCAACATGCTCAGGTGAAAGGTAGGATATCTGAATGGTGCTGAGTACAGTTTAACAGTCTTTAATATGTACTTTTTTCCTAGGTCCTTTTTATTTAAATTTGATTAGTACTCAACTCTTTTTTTGGTACCAGGGATCAAACTCGGGACCTTGCGCTTGCAGGGCAGGCAGAGGCACCACTGAGCTAAATCCCTGGCTGATTAGTACTCAACTTTGCCTTTTGATTTTCTTAATCCTACAGATATATTGTTGCTTAACTTATACGAAAGGCTAAGTAAAGGGGTGGGGATTTAGCTCAGTGGCACCGCACCTGCCTTGAAAGCACGAGGTCCTGAGTTCAATCCCTGGTACAAAGAAAGGAAGGAAGGAAGGAAAGGAAGGATGGAAGGGAAGGAGGGAAGGAGGGAAGGAAGGAAGGAAGGAAAGAAGGAAGGAAGGAAGGGTAAGTACAACTACATCACATATAAGTGAAAGATTATTCAAATGTTAAATTTTGCCAAATTTAATACAAGACCTCTTGCTGATGATCAAATACTCTATATGTATTTATACATACAGAAAAGGCATAGAACTCAAGAGCAGTACACTTTTTTTTTTTTGGTACCGGGGATCAAACTTGGGTCCTTGTGCTTGCACAGCAGGCGGCGAAACCACTGAGCTAAATCCCTGGCCCCAAGAGCAGTACACTTTTGAAGCATCCAGACACAGGAAAGCTGTGAAAAAACACACCATTACTCTCTTACACCTTTCTCCTCTGCCTGGACTATTACAACCTCTGTCTTTTTTATTTGGCTAATTACTTCAAGCCCTAGCTCAGTATTTAGGTCCTGTATGAAGTTTTCCTTGACTTTCACTGCCAAATCCAGTTGCACGTCCCTACCATAAAAATTAGGTGAAAGCCCTTAAGGTTGCTATTTTTATAACTAATCATTTGCTTTCTTTATTTACAGAGTTCATGAGGTCAAAAATCCATTCTTCTTATCTCTAGCATAACACATAGATCAGAGGCACTCAACTAATGAAAGGATAAGTAAATTAGATTGTGGTTTAAACTACATCACAGACACTCTATTTCTGTATTTTTTTTTTTTGAAACTGTAAATTAAAGTTACTTCCTGACTCTTCAAATCCTCTTTCTCAAGCTGGTCACGGTGCTAAGGGCAGCGAGAGAAACTCCAACACAGGTACAGAAGTGGCAGGAGGACTCAGAGCTACTACCACCAGTGACTTCCCTACCACTGACTACTATGCTTCTGCCTCAGCTCCTAGTAGTTCTACACCTCTAGAGAAAAAGCACAAGGAGAAAGTAAAATGCTTCTTGTCTTTTAGGGAGTACATCATCCTTAGAATGCCCCATATGAGACACACTCATGGATGACTGAAGGTATTTTTTAATCTCTTACGAGTCCTAATTTCCCTCAATGATATGACATAAAATAGACCTATTTGGAATAGAAAAGAGAAACTCAATTTTAGGTAAAAGTAACAGACACACAAAATTTAAGCCATCTTTGGAGAATTACATGGAATTTCAAGCAAGATTCCCACTCAGGAGACACAAAGCAGAAAATTCAGGGTTGACTCAGTAAGTAGTTAATGAGACCCACAAGTGGTACAAACTCCAGTGTGAAACTATTACTCTAAACTGCTTAGTCATTCATTTTGTATCTGTCAGGGTAAAGAACAGAGTAAAAACAGACGGCAAAATTTTATGAAAAATTATGGAATAGAAAGATTACTTTGAGGAAGTCATATATATCAACCTAACATTTTCTGAGAATTAGAAGTTCATCAATAAATCATTTCAGCAGTAGCACATATCAGCCCAGTTCATAAAATACAGACTGAAATACATTTAAAATTATCCATAATTTCAATTAATTGTGGATTAATAATCCAAACCATAACAACTGGGGTCTCTTCTATATTGTGGTCAACTAATTATTGTTTGAACTGAAGATCCCTTAGTGCAGTGGTGGCAAACCTATGGCACATGTGTTGCAGCCAGCTGTTTGTTATCACTAAAATCTCTGTAAGGTTCACCATCACTGCCTTAGTGTAATAGGTACTTCTGTCAATCATGGAATGGGCCTAAATTTCACTAACCTGAATACAACACACGTGTCCAGATACAGCCTAGCACAGACACCAGATTCTCCACATGACCATATGATAGGGGTTAAGATAAAAGCTTTATGGAAGCTCACAAATGAAAATTCTATAAACTCAGTTCTAATAAAGCTATCAGTAATTTTGGGGCTATTTATAAAATTTTAGTTCAAAATGAACATACACTTAAGGGCCGGGGATTTAGCTCAGTGGTTCTGCCACTTGCCTCGCAAAATGAACATACACTATACTAACTACCAGATCACTTGTTCTGCCCAGATGAGTGTGGAAATGTGGGGTGATCTTTCCTTATAGCACCACAAAAGCTAACCTGGGATGGGGATTTAGCTCAGCAGTGCCGCGCCTGCTTCTCAAGTGCAAGGTCCTGAGTTTGATCCTCAGTACTGAGGGGAAAAAAAAAAAGCTAACCTGGGCTGGGGATTTAGCTCAGTGGTTTCACTGCCTGCTATGCAGGTGCAAGGACCCGAGTTCAATCCCCGGTACCCCCCCCCAAAAAAAACTAACCTAAGTCTACACTAGTGTAGACTAAAGAAAAACAGGAGTCAAAGATACTGGCTTCCTGGGTACCAGTCCCCTACCCCTGTACCAAGTCCGTCTGTCCATGTCTTCCCCACCAACCCATCCCCAGAAGTACAATCTTTCTGCCAAGGAACACAGCAGGCTTACAAGGAGATGTCCCCAGGGTCTTCATTTGGTTGGTAATCTCTGAACTAATTGACCACTGGCTATATTTAGATGTAAAAATTACTTCTTCAAATTTATGCAAAACTGGCAGTTACTCCATTCATTCATTCATTCGGTGATACTAGGGATTGAACCCAGGGCCTTTCCAGTGAGCTACAACCCAGCCCTTTTTAAAATTACAGCCCTGGCCTTGTTAAGTCATGAAATTGCCCAGGCTGGTTTTAAACACGATTCTCCTACCTCTGCCTCCCAGAGTACTGAGAGCTTCTACTATTTGCCACCAGTCCTAGCTAGAAAAAAAAAAATTAAAGAAAGGAGTACTGGCAGCTCCAAGTGGCATAATAACTACAAATTTTTCTCTGTTCTGATTTCCCAATATAAAAATGTCAGGAAAGTCATTAGACATCTACTACATTCCAGATACTGCTACAGACACTGAGGTTACAGGAAACAAAACAAGGTTTCTGCCCTCATCTGTGCTTATACAGGTATTCTGCTGGGAGAAAGTACTAGGAAATAATAAATTAGTTAAGTAACTTAATAAATAATTAACAACAAATATCAGCACCTTGGAAAAAATTAAGCAGTTTACAGTGGCAGGGAATGTTCTTATGTAAGAGTTGATGGTGACTCTTTTTTTAAGAGAACTAAGGAAAGTGAATGGAGTTAGTACAACTCCGGGAAAGCATGTACCAGGCACAGGGAGGGTAAGCATCAAGCCCAGGAGCAGCAATGCTCTTGGTATGGCTGAAACGGGGATGGGGGTGGGTGGTGGGCACAGGTTAGTCTGTGAGAAGAAAACATACAACAAAGGGCTTCAGAAGCCACTGCTGAAACTATAGTTATTTACTCCCAATGACATGGAAAGCAGAGAAATGACAGGATCCAACTCAGTTTTAAAGAAAGCACCACATTGGCAGCTTGCTATATGAAGGGTTCACAAATGAATACCTTAAAAAGGTAGCTTCAATGAAGCTACTAATAACCTCCAGGATCAAGAGAAATAGGGAGACCACTTAAGAGAATGCAATAAACTACAAAAAACAAAAACAAAACTAATGGCCTGCAGTAGCAAAGGTGGCAAGAAGTGACTGGTTTAAGGGTCTTTTCTGAAGGTTTTACTCACAGCATTTATGGACAGATTGTGGAGTAAGAGGAAAGAGGACTCAAATGTGCCTTCAAATGGAAGAATGAAAAAAATACTTTGGCAGGTGACAATGACTACAGAAGATTAGGTTCGGCAGGGGTCTAGGCATGGGAGTTTGGTTTTGGTCATTTCTGACATGCTCATTAGTGATCCAAGTGAAGTAGGCAGTTGGATTTAAGGGCTTAGACTACAGTTCAAGGCCAGATACAAATCTAGAATCACAGTAGTCATACTACTTCACATCATGGGACCAGATGAAATCACCTAGGAGTATGGACAAAAGAGATCGAAGTACTAATAATTAGAGATCAAGTTAAGGAGAAAGCAGCACAGGGCAATGAAAAGAAGAAACTAGTGAGGGAGGAGTGCAATCAAGAGTAAACCAGGTACAGTGCTCCAAGGAAGGAGCAGCCAACTTGGGCAAAGGCTGCAGAGGCCCAAAAGGCAATACATGTATCTCTTTTATGAGCCTCAACTCCAGGACAGGATACACCCCTGATGATCTGCAAGTCCTGCACAGAAACCAGAGAACATCCAAAATGGACACATTGTCTCAAACGTGCACTGAGAAAGACAGAGGGGGCTTTTAAGAAATAGATAGGAGGCCCAGGGGATTTAGCTCAGTGGTTTCACCACCTGCTGTGCAAGCACAAGGACCAGAGTTCGATCCCCAGTACCAAAA
>NW_004624767.1:18655593-18671459 GCF_000247695.1 Heterocephalus glaber | reverse complement strand
AACTAGCTAAAGTACACCTTCATATCACTGGAACATGTTTTGTTTTTTGGGTTTGTGTGTTAATGGAGATTGAATGCACCATAGGGCCTCATACATATCAGGCAGGTGCTTTACCACTGAACTATATCCCCAGCCCTTTCTATTTTTTATTTTGAGACAAGATCTTGGTAAACTGCCTAAGCTGACTCCAAACTTGATCCTTCTGCCTCAGCCTCTCAAGTAGTGGAACTGAAGAGATGCCTGGCTTCCTTGAGGGTTTTAGGATTTGTGGTAAAAAATTTTTAATAGTTGATTCCCCAGATTAGAGTGACACAGATCATATGAGAGTGCGAACGGGGTGAAATTCCTCAGGGCAATTCTGCAGGGCTTTGCTTCCTCTATTTTTGTCATTGTTCACAAAAGTGATATAACCAAACTCTAAGAAAATACAATTGTGACTGCTCCAAGATGGGCAGAACCATTCCTAAGAGGTTTTCCAACACTGACATCAACAAAAAAGTCACCTTCCTTGGTTTCACTGGACCAATATGTGGGGGAAGAAACATTTCAGATTCTAGAACTGTGCTGATTAATCTTCATTGTCAACTGACTGGATTAAGAGATTCATGGAGAGGTGATTAGTTTGTCACAGTAAAAACCCTTTTAGGAGCTTATAGCTGAATGGGCTATAAGGAGGTGGAGTCTACTTGGAGGGTGAGACACGGGGTGTGACAATGGGGACTCAATTTGGTCCTTGGTCCCTACCTCTCCAGCTCTTCCCTTGCTCTCTGCTTCCTGGCTGTCCTGGGTTGAGCAGCTTACCTGTGCCACACCCTTGCATCATCCTGTTTCTGCCTTGGAGCCAGTGAACCATGGACTAAACTGTCTGAAACTGTGAATCAAAACAAACCTCTCCTCCTTTAAGTTGTGGAAGCCAAGGCCAGGGATTTACCTCAATGGTGCTGCCACCTGCCTCACAAGCATAAGGTCCTGAGTTCGATCCTCTGTACCCAAAAAACCAAAAAAAAAAAAAAAAAAAACACCCACAAGTTGTGGAAGCCAGGTATTTTGTAGCATTGACAGGAAAGCTAACCAATACAAGTACATACCAAACACACATAAAAGGAGGCAGCTTAGAATCAATGTAAAATGTATTGAAAAACTGCTAAAATAAGAATTACATTTAGAGGGGAAAAGATTTAAGGAATTAAAGAGGAACAAAGGTGCGGTGGCACATGCCTGTAATGCCTGTGCTATGGGAGCCTGAGACAGGAGAATCCCAAATTTGAGTCTAGTCTGGGCAATTTAGCAATTTCACAAGACTGTCTCAAAATAAAAAAGGGGCGGGCATGTAATGCAAAAGCCCTGGGTTCAATTCCAAGTACCACAAAAAGAAAAAAAACGAGTTAAAGAGAAAACTCTTAATCATACCACTTAAGTTAAAAAAAAAAAAAAAAAAAGCACCATACTCACCACAGTAGCTTTGAGGGAATGAGATAACTTAGAAATATTTTTCTCCCAAACTTCTCTTTATAATCAGGAAATCTATAATCATGGGTGAAAAGCACCTCAATACTTTTATTTGTTTTGGGTTTTTTTTGGTACCGGGGATCAAACTTGGGACCTTGTGCTTGCGAGGCAGGTGCCGGAACCACTGAGCTAAATTCCCCGGCCCAGCACCTCAATACTTTTAACAAGTTTCAAAAGAAAGCAGAATTGTTTCACAGGAAACATGCTTGGATCACCTATGCCTGCTCTATGCTCAGCAGTGTCGGCTCTTCAACAAAAATCAATGCCCTTCTATCTTTCCACAACCCCTTCATAGGATTATAAATTATTGAGAGAGAGGGACGGAGGGGAGGGACAGAGGGAGACAGAAAGAGGCGGGGGGGGGGCGGATAGAGGCAGGCAGACAGAAAGAGACAGACACACATACAGAGATAAACTAGGGATTGAATTCAGGGCCTTCGCTCTGAATTATATCTTTAGCCCTTTCTATTTTTTGAGATTGGGTCTCATTAAGTTGTCCAAGTTGGTCTTGAACTTGCAATCCTCTTGCTTTAACCTCCCGAGGCTCTAGAGGATACTACAGATGTGCACCACCACCATGCCTAGCAGTAATTTTTAAGTTAAAAGCTTGTGCCAAACTTGAACTCTAGTTTCAACTTTTTTTTTAACTGAACAGTAGTTTTTTGCTTAACGTCTTACACAAACCAGGATTCTAAAAATCTGTCAGAAAAATTAAAATGATTCTGAATGACTACCAAGAATTTTAACCTAATTTCTGTGACATTACCAAGAACTCTCTAACTAGTTCAACATGTTGGTCTTGTCTACAGATAGTTTATAGTTTATCTTAGAGAAATTACCAGTCAGAAGGAAGTGAACACCCAAGTGGTTGAAACAGAAAAGTTAACACAAATTTTTAAAAAGCAGATGCTAACTTGTTATAGGACTTATGGAACTCTTTATTCAGAAGAGCAAGCAAAATATTTTTCAAAGTGATTCTGCTACAATTTGTCAAGAAAGCAATTCAATAAGCCAAACAGTTAATAATGCTCTCTCTGGAGACTGAGATCATACGCAATTTTTTTGGTGGGGGGGAAGATACTGGGAATCAAACTCAGGACCTTGCACTTGCGAGGCAGGTGGTGGCACCACTGAGCTAAATCCCCAGCAATTTTTATGTGGGATATGTTCAGCTTTTCAAAATGAACATGTATTACTTTTGACACAGAAAGATAAAGATGTACATGTGAAAAGGAAAAGTAAAGCAGGCTGAAAACTTTCAGCACAGAGCCCTTGCACTTGGGATGCTGCCAACTTGCTCCCCAATCCTTGCCCAACCCCACTTACCAAACCTCATATATGTCCTTTTTATTCACTTTAACCCCTTACATTTTTCATCATGGTACTTATTACAACCATACTCATTTCTTTGTGTTATCATTTTATGACATTTTCTTCCCCACTGTAGTGTAAACTAGCTAAAGTACACCTTCATATCACTGGAACACAGCACAAGGCCTGAAGTACTACAGGTCCATTCATATTATACCCTCTTTCTCATCCCAAACCTAACTGCTGCTAATGAACTCTACTGGTTATTAGAGCTTTCTCCCAAATCTAAAATTACAAAAGAATTCTACAATATATCAAAAAATTCCAAATCAGTCTACCAATGGCTATTCCAAGTCCGCTTGTAATCAGTATATATCCAAGGCCCTATGGAATCCTAAGGTAGTATTTTTAGTGATTAGGTTAAAATAAGAAGTCCTGCAAAGCTGTCAGAAGCATGTGTGATCAATATTTCAATATAATACTATAATATAGTTTGACAGGGCAATTGGTCAGTTGCCAATTTGTTAGAAAACTACCATGAATTTATCTTTATACTGAAACTTTACAACTTACAAATAACTGACCCTCACTTTAGAGGCTAGAGGACTTGCCAGAGTAGTTCAACTAGTGCTAGTGGTATGAAAGGAAAAAAGCTGTGGAGTTTTTTATTTCTGTAAATGCACAATTATGCCTCTATGCAAAGCAGAGCTGTCACTATAACACTGAAGCTGTCACACTTATTCAAATGCTAACTGGGTATCTAGCATCATCATTTCAGTAACAAAGAACAGGTCCCTGTACACTTGTAAAATAATGACAAATGTCATTCCTGGTTTCCTTTTCTAGCTTTTGTAGAGCCAATCTCAAATACATTTTCCTTTAGTGAATTCAACAGCTCTCCCAAGCATTCTCAGAAGGTGGTGATGCCCTCATTTGGACCACCAAGAGAATGGACTCTGAAACCAAGAATACATCTTTTCTCCCCGATAGGGGTTGGTACTGAGCCCATGGCCTCAAGCGTGCTAAGCAAGTACTCCATCATTGAGTTACTTCCACAGTCCTTTTTATTTTATTATTTTATTTTTAAAATAAGTTTTATTTTATCCCATTCCCCCCTTCAAGTCCCCTCCCCTCCCTATGTACAAAAGCTTTGCTTCCATTTTTTTCCTTCCATTTTTTCACTTTCTTGTCCCTTCTTTTTTCCCTCCCTCCTCCTTTGTACTCTTTCCCATTTGAACACTTTCATCCCATTTCCCAATTCGCAACATTTTATTTTATTTTATTTATTTTTTGGTACCGGGGATCAAACTCTGGATCTTGCGCTTATAAGGCAGATGCCACTGAGCTAAATCCCCAGCCCATCAACATTTTATTTTACTTTATTTTTTATTTATATATTAATTGGTACATTTTAGGTATACATTTACATTTATCATTGGGTGTTTGTACCTGAACATGATGCATCTTAGTTCTTATTTTTTTTCCCCATTACCTATGCGCCCTTCACCCCTACCACCCTTCCCTATTTACATAGATTTCGTTTCCATTTTTTTTTTTTCTTTCTCATAATTTTTCCTTTCCTTTCTTCCCTTTCCCCTTCCCCTCCCGCCACCCCTCCACCTTTGGACCTTTTCCTATTTCAAATTATCAATTATTTGTTTTAATCATTTTCATCCTTATTTACATTTTCAGTTTCTCACACTAGAGATACTATTCGGTATTTACACATGTTTGTCCTATTTATTTCACTTAAAGAGTATGGCCTCAATATGCATCTATTTAGCCATAAAGAGTCTAGTTTCTCGTTCTTTATGGCTGAGTAGTACTCCATTTTATAAAAAAACCCACATCTTCTTTATCCAGTTTCCAGTTGATGGGCACTTGGGCTGTTTCCAATCCTTAGCTATTACAAATTGTGCCACTATAAACATAGGTGCACATATATCGCTGTGGTATGATTCTTTTAATTCTTTAGGGAAGATACCCAGTAGGGGAATAGCTGGGTCAAATGGGACTCCAGCCCTAGTTCTTTGAGGTATCTCCATACGGATTTCCACAGTGGTTGCACCAGTCTGCACTCCCACCAACAATGGAGAAGGGTTCCTTCCTCTCCACACCCCCACCAGCATTTGTTATTGGTTGATTTCTTGATAGCAGCCATTCTTTGTGGGGTGAGGTGGAATCTCAGTGTTGTTTTCATCTGCATCTCTCGAATGACCAGTGAACATTTTACTTTTTGAAGTGCAGTCACATTAAGTTGCTCAGGGCACCCTCAATTTTATTGTCTCAGACTCCCAAGCAGCTGGGATTACAGGTATGCACCACCATACCTGGCTGACACCAAGAATACTTTATAGTGCTTCACTCACAGTCCTTTCAGGAGAAAAAGATGGCTAGAGATACTATCACTAAATTTTGAAAAACACTGACCATAGTAAATTGATCTAATTACTCTAAAAGAGACTGTAGCAGACTGAAAAATGGCCCCAAATTAACCAGGTTCTAATCTCTGGAACCTATAAGTGTCATCTTATAAGGAAAAGGGTCTTTGAAGTGCTGTTAAATTAAGGATTTTATGATGAAAGACACTATCCTGGATTATCCGAATAGGCCTTAAATGCCATCATAAATGCTGATGGAAGAGAGAGGCAGGAGGAGACAGGACGACACACAGAAGTGGAGAGGCAGAGGCTGGAGTGATGTGGCCACAGGGAAAGGAATGCAACCGTCACCTGAAGCTGAAGATGGCAAAGAAAGATTCTCTCCTAGGCAGCAGCCCTTCCCATACCTTGATATGGACCCAGTGAAACTGAGAGAATACAGTCCTGTTGTTTTAAGCTACTAATTATGTGGTAATTTGTTACAGCAGCCACAGGAAACTAATATACAGGCCAGGGTAGAAGTACTTTACAACTATCAGACTCCTGAGATAACATAAAATTCCAACACATGTATGAAAAATATTTAATATATCTTTTAAAACAAGGCACTTAAAACAACTTTAAAGTTATTTCCCCCTTCAACTGCAGGTAAGAGACACAATTACAGACTAATAGGTATTTTTAAAAACAAAGCTGGTCTTCCAATCACACAGCTTATTACTATAGTAAGCCCGATAACCATAATTCTCCTTAGATGTGCTATAATTGGACATTATTTATATAAAAAGTTACAGGGCCAGGGATATAGCTCAGCAACGCTGTGCCTGCCTGGCAACCTTGCAAGGTCCTGAGTTTGATTCCTGGTACCAAAAAAAAAAAAAGGTCACAATAAAAGCTATTTTGATAAAAATTTTCATTTAGCAAAACATCTTAAACAGCAAAACACCCACTACTGGTAAGGTTATGATCGGACTTTTGCAATATTTGCCATAGATGTACAGTTGGACAAGTAATGAATTCCACTCTAATTGCCTCACTTCAGAAAATATTGCTTCATATGAAGTTTCTCATGTTCTCACATTTGTTATATTTTACAATGAAGGAGCTCATATAAGAAAGATTTCACATCTCCCAACAGTGAACCTAGGGCCTTATGAATACTAGGCAAGTGCTCTACCACTGCACTATATCCCTAGTCCCTTTTTTTTTTGGTACTGGGGATCAAACTCGGGTCCTTGCGCTTGCACAGCAGGCGGCAAAATCTCTGAGCTAAATCCCCAGCCTTCCTAGTCCTTTTGAGACAGGGTCTCATTAAGACACTAAGTTGTAGAGGCTAGGCTACAACTTGTGATCTTCCTGCCTCAGCCTCTTGAGTAGATGGGATTAGAGGCATGCCCCACAAGCCTGGCTCAGTAGGGTTTTTTTGTTTTGTTTTTTTGGTACCGGGGATCGAACACAGGTCCTTGCGCTTGTGCAGCAGGAGGCGAAACCGCTGAGCTAAATCCCCGGCCCTCAGTAGGTATTTTTAAAATAAAGATTTTTTTAGTTGATATGGTTATATGGAGCAAAACCACAAGCCCCCTACATAAAACAAAAATACCTATTTATCTATCTCTACACCTGACACCTAGTAGGCACCTATAAATAAAAATCAAAATGTTTCCTTTGTTACTATTTCCTGAGATCCAAACATTTCATTTTTCTAGAAACCTATGCCACCTGGTGCCAAATATCTGTAAGTGCAACCCTAAGAGCCCACAGTTCCTCAGAGAATAGTCAATTCCTACTGGACAGAGGCTGAGGGAAAACTTCCAAAGGTGATTCTTCTTCTAGTACTCTCTAGTAGTGTGACCAAGTACAAGTCACTTAACCTTACTGACTCTCTAGGTATGGCACACAGACTGAACTAACAGTAGTTGCTATTAAAGGTCTCCAACTGCCTCCTTTTTTCAAATAGGCAAAAGCAAAGAGGGCCAGATACACTCACTCCATTCTTCAACTTACAACTCTCACAAGGGGAAAATAAATCATCTCTAATTTTTAAAAAGTACAAATTTTGGGACAGGGATTTAGCTCAGTGGTTTCACCGCCTGCTGCGCAAGTGCAAGGACCCGAGTTAGATCCCCGATACCAAAAAATATATATAAAAATTTTCAAGAGAATGAAAAAGGACCTGGGGTACTAATTATGTTAAATGGGAATCCTATTTTCCTTTTCCTATCACTCCTTAAGAGGAGTGTTTCCGCCACCTGCCCTGCAAGCGCAAGGTCCTAAGTTCAATCCCCAGTACCAAAAAAAGAGAAGGAATGTGATTTCACCAACAACATACCTAATTAAAAATCATACCAAACTATACCAAATTACACTACACATAGCAGAGAGACTACAGATTTTGTTAGAGTAGAATTTTGTCAGTTGCATATCCATTAAAACATTATTTTTCTCTGATTGTAACTCCATCTTTTTTTTTGTACCGGGGATTGAACTCAGGTCCTTGCGCTTGATAACTCCATCTTTTAAAACAATTAACAAATCATAAAAGCTCCATTCTTTTTTTTGGATACTGGGGATCGAACTCAGGACCTCGCACTTGCGAAGCAGGCTTGGTGCCACTGAGCTAAATCCCCAGCCCAATAGCTCCATTCTTAAGGCTTTCTATGTTCATTCTATCATTTAATTCTTGCACTTTGTAAAGTAAGTAGTTTGTCCTTGTATATACAGGTGAGAGGCTGGAAATTTTCCTGAACTGTGCTGTAGAAAAGATTTCTCTGGTGGAAGGACGTGAGATTAAAGGCAGACAAACCAGTTAAGGTAAATGCACAGTACCAGTGATCGGAAACAGAAAAGCTCTGGTGTTTAAGATATAAGCGTGATAAAATGTGGCAAACAACTTAAGTCTAAAATCTCTAGTGGGGGCAAAAGTTTCAGTTTAAAAGACTACAACATTGCTGTTAACAGAATTTGGGAGTTGGACTTAACTGTGGGAAGAAGGGCACTACTCAGGTAAAGCTGTCCTGCAATGTCATATCTCAGGGGAGAAGTGAAGGCTGTGAAGAGATTAACATTATGAATAGGACTTCATAATTTATTGGGTACTGCAACATTATCTCAACTCACTGCAAAAAGAAAAAGGCTCAGGGAGGTAAGTTACTTGTCCAAAGTAATTCACTTCTGATAAAATACTGTGCCACCAGTAATACACAAAACCAAAAATATTCTGAGCCTTATTATGGGCAGTTAAATGAAAAGGAAAAGGAAAGAGATTAATGAAGGAAATAAAAAGATGAGCAAGAGACAACACTGGCACTGGGAGAGGCAGCCAAGTCTTGCAAAGCAGCACTCTCATGTGTGAGAGAGTATGTGTGAGAATATGCGCTGCTACCTACCTTGCTCAGTGTCCAACACATGGCTGTCTGATAAAGATACCAATGAGGATCTGAATGCCCAAGGCCTGGTAACAGAGGGAAATCACCTCCTAGCTCTAACATTCCAAGTATTATTTCACAGTATTAGTTGCTACAATTCAGGAACCATGCCAATCACTTCACTTTCATCATATCTATTACTCACCACAGCCCTTTAACACATACACAATATTACTATTGTCATCCCAACTTTACTAACAAGGAGAATAAGCCTTAGAGAACTAGGAAAAAAATTCAGCTAAGGCCAGGCTGATGGGCTGTACATTTTCAACATCATATAAATACAGGAAAGCAATACAATTCTGACTCAAAATTTTAAGTACACTCAGCCCCATATTTGAAGAGTAAGACTCTAGAACAGGAAAAAAAAAAGACTCTAGAACAGAATTGACACAGTTCTTGATTTTCTGGAGTTCTTGGTACAGTGAGGGAAGAGAGACAATTCAATAAGCATGTAACTATAAATTCCGGTAAGATCTATAAGGGAAACAAACAGGATGGAGACAGAATCATGCAGCAATGGACTTTGGGTTGGAAGACCTGAGAAAAGAAATCAAAAGATTTTTAAATATGAAAAAAAGATTTTAAAATATGAAAATGTATTAAAATGCATTTTTGTAAATATAAAACGGATCACCTTTTTGGGGGTCAAAAACACTCTTGCTATCATGTTTCCATTTACCAAACAAATATTCTGAGGTGACTGGTTTGTCTGAACCTTTCAAAGACAATGAAGGAGGTCTGTTTATGTTTCTTCCTTTTTTTTTTTTTTTAAAGGGGGAGAGATAGTTTCCTGTAGCTTCTCTAACCCTAGACTTCACTGGCTGAAAAATCAAGCTCCCCTTTACTTCTCAGTGTGTGTGTGGGTGCTCTACTTCCTAAGAGCAAACCGGTTTTCTTTTAAAAATATGTACTTCTGGGCCAAGGATTTAGCTCAGTGGTTTCGCTGCCTGCTTTGCAAGCACAAGGACCCAAGTTCGATACCCGGTACCAAAAAAAAAAAAAAAAAAAAGATATAAAAATATGTACTTCTCCACATGGTGCAACATAAGCATTTCCTTGAAGGCAAAAATATTCCTCAGATGTCATTAAGACATATCAGATACTTCACCTTGTTATATAAATCAGACACAGTGATTCATTCTGCAAACTTAGAATCCACTCCAATATTTATCCAGAGCCTGCAGGGAGCCACTGGGCACTGTTCATGGTGCTGGAAGATCAGCTGTGAACAGGCAACACCAGAGGGCGCACAAGAGCTTCTGCTGTCAGGAAAATCAGGCAGGACTACTACTATACTTGGAAAATGAGGGATCAAAACCCAAGAGAATCACGTGAAAAAAAGAGGTATCTAAAGGACAGGACAGAAGTGTGCAGAACAGGAAGCAGAATGACCCTTCAGTGAAGGAAGCTTCTGTGTAAAGCCTGAGAGGCAATCCTGGAGTCCTTAGCAACCAATCTGCTGACCAAGTTTTCCTGTAAAAGAGGCACAAGCTAGAATACAGGCACCGTAACATCTATATCAGGAGTTACACTATTTCACATTAACATGCACAACTAAGGACTCTCCAGCTCAGCAGCCTTATGACACAGATGAAACAGGTATTGTGTATCACTTAGAAATGACAAAGCTAAAGCTCAGAAATAAGTTGCTTTCCTGAAGTCAAACTGCTGTTAGGGAAGGCTAGGTCTAAAACTCCTGTGTTTAAAACTGCCTTATGAAAAACAAAACAAGGGCTGGGGATTTAGCTCAGTGGTTTCGCTGCCTGCTGCGCAAGCACAAGGACCCAAGTTTGATCCCCAGTACCAAAAAAAGAAAAAACAAACAAAACCAAAAACAAACAAACAAAAAACCCCTGCAGTGTGGAGTTCACTACAATACTTAAGCCACACGTCTCATCTCTAAATGAAAAGGTTTATCACTGCCATGATCCCTAGATCCATTTACTTTTTTCTTTAGTGTGTTAATAAAGTAAGGCATCTTACAGAGATTCAACTGTTAAGCAAGAGCAATAGAGGTCTTAAGAATCAGGCTTTTTAGCCAAAAATGATGATATGTCAGTAACCATACTTAATCTGAAAGGTGAGGCAGGAAGATCAGAAGTTTGAGGCAAGCCTCAGCAAATTAGCAAGAGCCTGTCTCAAAAAATAAACAGGGACAGAGCTCAGTGGTAATGCTTGCCTGGCATGTACAGGGCCCTGGGTACAATCTCCAAGATTGTACTCTCCCCAATCAGGTTTTTGGGACCACTGATATAAGATGATCTCTCAATCTAAAACCCAACCAATTGTGAAGTATTGCATCAGTTTTTTTTCAGTTTTTTAAATTAGTACATGTATGCAGTACATAAAGATTACATTCCTCTTGGGGAGTTGGTTCACACATACACAACTTAATTCTTTAAGTATCTATCTTATCAATTTAATGATGTTTCAGCCGAGCATGGTGGTGCTCGCCTATAATCCCAGCACTTGGGAGGCTGAGGCAGGAGGACCACCTAGAATTTCAGGCCAGCCTGAACTACATAGTAAGACCCTGTCTCAAAAAAAACCCAAACAAGATGATGATAATGTTTCAAAAGAGAAGGTAAACTATAAGAAACATGCAGATAAATTAAACCAATTAGAAAGATGTCAAACTTTGATTAAAATAGTTCTTAGAAGCGAGAAAATAAGACAGAGAAAAGAGAAAGTATAGTTTAGGATTGGAAATGGCCTCAGAAATTAAAGTTTGGTCATTTTACAGAAATGGAGACTTGGCCTTATTAATGTCTTTTACAAATAGTGACAGCAGACACTGGAAAATAGGTTATTGATTCTTACTCCAAAGGCCTTTCAATTATTCCCCAAATTATACTTATATACAGCAGTCAACATTTATATACTGTCCTAGATCCGCATAGTGTTTGAGTTTGTCTCATATAGACACCAGCTCAGGCTGCCTGTGGCCAGAGGCGGTGTGTGGCCAAACTGGTTTAGTTGTCCTAAGAAAGCTTTGGCACCTTAGCAAAAGAATGACAACACAAAATGTAACTTACAGGATCAATGGCTGTGGAAACTAGTGACATTTTTCCCTGTTTGTGAGAGAATATTTTAGAGATGAGGAAGGTCACTATTAGGGTACAAACAGTTTCTGGTCCCATCACCTGCTAAACAGATGAAATCTACTCACTCTAATAACTGACTCTGAACAATATGGGATCAAAATCAAAGAGCTTAAAGAAAAGCGCTATTGTCAGAAGTTAAAATGGATTTATAAAAATACACTGGGCTGAGTCTACTGTACAGATGGATTCTCTCCGTAGCACGCCCTTAAAATAGTAAAACCCTGTAATGCATTTAAAATAAGACTGCACAACTAAAATTTGGGAACATATCTTTTGAACAGAACAAGTTATGTTTGTAAGGGAAAAGCATTTTCTTTAACTTGATCAAGGCAAAGTGAAATTCAGATCATGCTCATAAATAAGCACAGGGTTAGATATTGGTCAGGCACAACCTTTTCTCTCAACTGACACTTCTAATACAGGAAACACCAAATTATGGAGAAGAAAAGAAATAGAACTAAATAAAAAATGATTTGTAAGGTGTGTGTATCTGTGTATGCACGTGCAGTTGGTAGAATTCAAAGGAAGCTGTTAAACCTTCCCCAATTAAAAGCTTGCTGACTAGGAACCCTTCTTTGTACAGCATGTTCCATGAAACTTGGCCACTAAAAATGCAGGGTTGTATTTCAGATTTCAAACTTAAAGCTTTGAAAGTATGTTTTAAAATTTCAAAACCAACAGTCTATCTAAGAAAGAAATCACTTTCCAAAACACTTGCATTTTAACTTCATCAGCTAGTCATAAGTTTTATAATCAGTAATTTTGATTTGTGCATCTTATAGCAATTAAAACCATTTTTTCTACACCAAGTCAGTAAAACAAGTTTGAAAGTTACATATTACACATAAAACTAATCTCTACTGCACAGTTAGCTATGTCTGAAATACAACCACACCATTCAGAAATATAATTAATCTCTTCCTGTGTTTATTTTATACCACATAACCAACATTGTGACCTAGTACAGGGAAGACGTATGGTTCGTTCATTCATTGTACTGGGGAGGGAAGACATATGTTTGGTTGGTTGGTTTTGTGGTACTGAGGATTGAACCCAGGGCCTTTACACTGAGGTACACCCCCAGCCTTTTCTTATTTTTGAGACGGGGTCTTACCAAATCATTAAGTTGCTCAGGCTGGGTTCAAACTTGCAATCTTTCTGCTCCTCCTCAGGTTCCCTGAGTGCTAGGTTTACAGTCATGCACCACTGCACCTGCCTGATGGTACCTATCTTTAAAAGTGTGCAGAACACACTTAACAATTAGCATGTTCTAGGGCTGACATAGTCCTGGAAGCCCTACCCTTGGAGGAGGATTCTGGTGAATGAAGAAAGTAATGGTCATGTAACGTTCACGAAAGCAAAAAATAATAGAATGATAGTGATTTATTTGAAAGGATTTGCTCCACAAGCTGTGGGAAGGGCATTCCTGAGCATAGGGAGCTGCTCAGATGCCCCCCCCCCACACACATTTTTGTCACACAACCTGGCCACATTCTTGGGCCTTATAAACCCACAAATTGATACTCATGTAGGGAGAATCAGATTTAATCCCAGATTTATATGACCCAAGGGAAAAGTTACAAACCAATACCTTCATGAAATATTCTGCTCAAGGACTCACAAACACCCATGTACTTCTTCATGTTCGTATCTCCCTATCCTTCCTGTGGTTTTGTCCATATATACATATATATATATATCCATCCCCCCCCCCAGCCCGCTTTCCCCAGTATTGTCCACTGATATCTGCTACAGGGACAGAAGAGTTCAGAGCATAGCAGTCCAGTGTGTCCAAAGCAACAGATGAAAGTGCAGGTGAGAGAATAGTTGGGGGAAGAAAAGAGAAACGATTTTGAAACAGTTTGGTTTCAAAGATTATGAGTAAAGAATGGAAGACTCTGGCATAGTTGCACACACTTGAAATCCCAGCTACTTGGCAGGCTGAAACAGGAGGAACGAAAATTCTACGCCGGACAGAGCAATTTGGCAACACCCTGTCTCAACATAAAAAATAAAGGGGGCCAGGGATGTAGCTCAGTGCTTTCTGGGTACTGCAAAAAGCAACAAAAAACAAAAAACTCTACTTTCCTCTTTAAGAATACTGTAATCCCAGGCCAGGGATTTGGCTCAGTGGTGCTGCACCTGCCTGGCAAGAGCAAGGCTTGGAGTTCAAGTCCCGGTACTGGGGGAAAAAAATACTGTCTTCCTTTCACTCTCAAAACTAAATTGTTTAAATAACAATGTTTTCAAGTAACACTAGAATGGACAAATTTTGAAAAACTAAATACAAACTATTTAAATTTGACAAGTTGGAAATTAACAAATTGTTAACAATAGATAATTCATTAAGTATCTACTGGGCATCTAATCCGTACCTGCATCTGGGCAAACAAGATAAAAACTAAAACTCACAAAGCTCACAAGAAAACTAAGTGAGTGAACAAATAAACAAACCAGTACAACGCAACGTTAATAACTGCTTCGGGAGCACAGCAGAAGGTGCATTCTCCTGGGTGGGCCAGTCCCTAAATGTAAGAGAGGGTGCCACCAGCCAGCAGGCAACATTCTTGGAGGGCCTTTCTGAAGCATCCGTGTACACTCTGGAAGGAAATGGGCATATGAATGCTGGACTGGACATGACCAAAAGTCATCAGGTACAAGAAACTGGCGTAGCTGGAGCTTGGTGGAGGAAGTAGAATGTAGAATGCTCAGAGTAAAATCTCAAAAATGGGCTAGAGTCCCCCACACGTGCAAGATTAAACCGTTTGTGGACTTTAACCTTGGAATACAGGGGCCTTCAACAAGGGCAGGGTCACATCTGCGGTTGAAGTTGTTAAATCTTTGGCTACACAATAAATGTGTATCGATAGCAAGTAATTCTTCAAGTGTGTACTTCAACGTGCAGAAATCATCTGTGATTATTTCAGGCCAAAATTACTTCCTCCCTTTTAAAACGACTTATGTTTCTGCTACTAATTACAGTACCAAAAATTACAGGAGTGCTCTCAATAAATATCAAAGACTGAAGGGGAAAAAGTGACAGCTGGTAACAGCTTCATCTAATGACACTACCCTGAAACCTTCATACCCATAAGGCCACACTTACTAAAGTCTGTATCAAAATCATGTCCAGCTGAAAAGAATCGATCAAATTAATTCATCTCCCACTATTTTAGATAAAACTTCTCCCTTAGAGCAAATTTCATTAAGTTCTTAAAACTAACTTCAAAGAACACATTGTCACTGCCCTGGATTCCTACTTTCACCGCTCCAGGAATCGTAAGCTACAGCTCCAGAACCGGGCCAAATGAGCCTACAGACAGGGAATTTCTCGGCGCCCCACTAGTATCCACACCTCGGTCTAGCAAGAAGGATCAAGTTATCACTTTGAAAACAGGTTCGTTCCCCCTCCTGGAGATGCGAGTGACCTGGGGCACATCTCATCTGGGGGTGTGTGTGGTAGGACCCACAGCACCGCGGGACCAGGGGAGGGACAGCAAATAGCACAAAGGGAAGGGAGCGACGCGGGGATGCCAGGCCGGGGGAGGGGACGCAGGCGGCCGCAGGACGCGCTCGGAGGACACTCGGAAGGAGGCTCGGGCCAAAACAAAAACAACAGAAAGTTCAGCGCGACGGTGGTAGCAGATTGGGCGAGCCCGTTCACGGCTGCCCATTGGAGAAGAGGAAAAACAGAGTCCCCCAATCGCAAGCGGCGGGGCTGCTCCCCTCGTGCAGCTGCGGCCCGACCCCGGCTCTGCCCGGCGGCCGCTACCGCTCCCTTCCGGCCGCGGCCACCACTGCAGGCCGTCCGTCCCGCAGCCCCGCCCCGCGGGCCGCTCGCCCCGACCCGGCCTGGTCCCCGCTCGGCCACCGCGACCCCTCACGCTCACGCCCCCGCCCGGCCGCCCGGCGCCGCAGCCGCCCGCCTTCTCCGGCTCACCGCTACCGGCTGCTGCTGCTCGGTCGCGTCCGAGGCCCCGCTGCCCGGCCGCTGCGATGGGAGGGGGGGAACCCGCGCTGCCGGGCCACCTTCCCGTTTCCTCAGAAAATTAATCACCAAAAAATAATTCCACAAAATAATGGAGAGTAAAATTCAAGATGGCGGCGCTAACCGTAGCACCACTCGCTCCATC
>NW_004624767.1:18551655-18655449 GCF_000247695.1 Heterocephalus glaber | reverse complement strand
CCGCCCCCGGCCGCCCCCGCCCCGCCGCTCGGGGTCTCACCTCCACCTTGCGCGCAGCCGCGCGGTCCGAAAAGCATCCGCCGCCCTCAGGGGCCGCGTCCCGCCTCCTCGCGCCGCGTGGTGCCTCCTTCGGTCACCCGGTGTCCTCACCTCATAGCCCCAGAGCCTCACCGTCCGCGTCCCAGACGCGTCGCTGCCCACGGTGAGCCACCCGGACACCGCCCGGGTCCGGTGGAAGGACACGAAAAGGAGTCCGTGACCGACGGCGGAGGGACACCACGTCGGCAGCTGGCGTGCGCGCTCCCGTCCGGCGCTGGCCTCCGCGGTGACTTCGACGGGATTTTGTGAGGTGAGGTGGAAGCACGCCAGGGAGAAATAAGTTCCTCGCCGGCGGCTCCCGACGGCGGAGGCACAAGAGCGACTTTCGAGAGAACGAGTCGCGTCGTTGCCGTCGCTTCGTCTCGCAGCGGAGGGATCGCGCGAGCGTCGGGACGAGGATCCCTCCGCCTCACTGCCCTTTAAATTGGGGTGGAGGCGGTGCCGCCGCGCGCCTCGCGGGCGCCATCTAGTTCTCGAGTTGTCTTCGCCGCCCGCCGCCCTGCAGGGCCCCGCGTGCGCCCCAGGGCCCTCGAACACCTGCACCTACCAGGGACAGCTCCCGAGCCCGGACTCTGGGGGGCAGCCCAGGGCGCCGGGGACGCTTCTCGCCTACTGCGTCTTCTGGTTGCTTCGAGGGGAGGTGGCCCGGGAAGGCGAGTTTCTTTGTTGTGGGAATGGGTGTCGCTGGGAGCAGATACACCCTTAAAGACCATGTGGGCATCCCGAGCACTACAACACGGGAGGAGGGGAGGGAGGGAGCGTGCGTTGGTCAGGCCGCTCCTTGCTGTCAGCCAGCCGTTTCTTAAGCACCTACTGGGTGCAACCTCTCCATGATACCGTGTTATTTCCGCCTCTGTCCCTTCTTGCCCTCTTGGAGCACCAGAAAGGCGGCCGAGTCCTCAAGGAGTTTAGGCAGTGAAAGAAAATACTAAGTGGCTTGCACTCAAACCCAGGGATATTATTCCAAAGCCTTGCATCACGCCGTAGATCTTGCAGTGGGATAATAAAGTGTACAGAATGACAGTCATGAAAGTAACATGTATTCAGCCCTTACCAGGCACTGTTTCCAGGGTTCTGGTGCACTCTTTTGCATCTTCTGACAACTTCCAGAGGTGGGAAGCATTGTGGTTCCCGGTTTACACATAGGGAAACTGAGGTACAACTGGTCACGGTTTGAGACTATTATTCAATAGTCTGGTGAAAAATGCAGACAGCAAATAAATACTGTAATAAAGCGCATGTTACCGACCTCCAAGAAGTTGAGGTTGCCAATGGATGGCCGTCATACAGCTACCCTAAAGTCCAACTCACACCACCTTACCTCATCTTCCATCCTCCTCGACCTCAGTGGCAGACACGATGTTTCTTACTCCTTCTACCAATAGGAAACAGACACAGTGACTTGCTGAGGAGGGTGGGTACATAGCTACCAGCAGGGGAGATAGGTCTCGATCTTCAAAACCAGAATTCCTCCAACTGCCCTCATCCATCCGTTCCAGATTGGTCTCCTTTCTCCACAGGCCACCTTGGGGGTAGGGGTGGGTCACAGATTCTGGCATGTTTCGGTGTGCTTCCTGCTCTTTCACTTGGAAAACAGCAGGCCATCGATGGTATCAGAATCCACCTTGTCAGGTTCTTATTTGCAGACACAAGTAAGCAGCGATTGCTTTGGTCGTGTTCATTCTTGGTTTATCACTAAACTCTTTCCAAGATTTTTGTAATGCTTGGCTCCAGATACTCACTTGCATTCCAGAGACCCGTGGCTGCCACAGCCACTCCCACTACTGAATGCTATGGGAGGTGGGCACACCTGACCTGCTTCCTTTGGGCACTCATGGCCCTATGTTGACTTTCCAGTGTCTTGGTGCCCAGTCCCCAAGTCCAGCCACACCTTGGTTGCTCCAAATGCCAGTGTCCTCCCCACTCCAAGCTTTCCAGAGCTCACTCCAACCCAGCAGTGGATTCCATTGATCCTTCAGACTGACCCAAACCCCTGAACTCCCAAAAGCCAATGCCTCCATCTGTTCCCTGACCAGTGCCAGTCCTAGTGTTTTGGGCATTGCATTGCAAGAGGCCAGGATGGGTCCCCAGCCTGGCATGGTAAACAGATGAATGAACCCAGCCCAGCCTCCTGTCAGGCTCTGCAGTTCTGGGCCACCCTTCCACCAACCCCCTGCATTGCCTGCTGCTCTTCCAGCCTTAGCTGAGCAGTCCTGAGCTGAGTTGGGCTCAGGACCTTGGCAGAGCTATGCTGAACCTTTGGGGGCCTTTGAGGGTCCTGATCCAGGGAGGCAGGGCTGAGCTGAGCAGAGAGCACAGCTGGGAACCACCCTTCTGGGATGGACTGGAAATTGCACTTCTCCCCAGTGAGAGAAACCAGCTGGAGGAGTTTCTGGCCAGCTGGCAGGGGTGGAGGAGGGGGACAGGAAATAGGTAGCCAAGCACCTGCCCAGTCTCCACATGACAGGAGCCACTGGGATTTACACTGTGGAGCCTCTGGATGCCCCACAAAGGAAAGGCTGAGCCCCAGAGGCTGTGGGCCCCCACTCAGCCTGGCCAGACTGAAGGGATTAGCAACTCTAAAGAAAGTTGGAGGAAGGGGCTCAGCCAGCCCCGGAAGCACCCTGAGGCTATTAGTGACAGCCCAGCCTAGGGCTGGCCCAAAAGCGGTATCCTTGCCAGGGCACTGGCTGAGGCCACAGAGTCAATGCCAGTCTTCCCAGCAGGGCCAGCTCTGGTGTGCCCAGGGGCACTCCAGCCACCCAACCTGGTGCCACCAACCCTGCTCTGCTCTCCCAATTCCTTTTCCCAAATGTCAGGTTTACCCAAAGACCAGCTGGCAGGGTTTTGGTTGCTGGATCCTGTGCTCACTGGGAATGACTGCTGTTCATGCATATGCTAGTTCCAGGCTGGGGGCAGGTTGCTTCTTGCTGTAAAGTGGTATTTGGCTTTTGGACTCTGTACACACATCTTACCCCAAGGTAACACTGCTCTTCCATCATAAAGTGTTTAAAAGTGGTAGGCAACAAGGTCCTTACCTGGACATTCTAGTGACCCTCTGGATGATTGGCTGGCTGGCTTCCTGGCCATATATCTGAGTATCACTAACTCTCTGTCAGCAGGGCTTAGTATGAGTCTGACCCAGGCTGGAATCCCCAGTGTGCAATTTACTAGCTGCATGTTTCGTTTTTAGGGTTTTCTTTTTTTTGGTTCCAGGGATTGAACTCAGGATCTTGTGCTTGCGAGGCAGGCAGTGGAACCACTGAGCTAAATCCCTGGCCCGTAGCTGCAAGTTTTCGGGCAAATGATATTGCCTATTTGCCATTCCCTCTACTCTGAAAAGGCACCAATTGTGCAACCTGCCTACATAATCTCATTGGTAGCTTCAAGATCCTTTATAAGGCTGGGCCTATAGCTCAGTGGCAATGTGCTTGCCTACCATGTCCATGGCTGTGGTTGCATCCCCAGCAGCAAACACACACACACACACACACACACACACACACACACACACACACAGAGACAGAGACAGAGAGACAGAGAGAGAGATCATTTCTGTACTTAAGATGGCCAAATTTGTCTGCAGCTTGGACTTCTCTGAACTTCAGACACTACAATGTGGATGTTTAATAGGCATGTCAACTACAGCACAGCTAAAATTGAACACAGGCACACATAAAAGCAAAGCCCCTCCTCCTGCAAACTACTGCTTCTCAGACAGATGTTCTTCCTGTCACCCATCTCCAATACCTCCTTCCCCTTCTCCCTTCACAGCAGTCAGGCCTTTTCTCCTTAGCAAATATCACTGCCTGCACCCTGCATCTTTGACTTATTCTCAGGTCTACCAGCTGCCTCTCTATTTTCTATCCCATAGGCTTCTTGAGAGAGGGGGCTTTGTCTATCTTGTTCGCTGTTGTCTCTCCAGCTTCTAGAACAGCCCCTAGGGCACCAGTGGAGAGGCTTGATTCATATTCAGGGAAATAGGAGAGGGAGGGAGGGAGGAGAGAGAGGGGAGAGGACAGGAAGGACCCTGTTAACCTTCCTGGATTGCAGCAAAGAATAGGAGAAGGTGTAAGGGGCCTCACTAAGCCCCCTCCCAGCACTGGGGACTGAAGCTTGTTCAGTCAGTGGGGCTTCTGTACCACCCACCCCACAAATTGTATCTCTTTCAAGCTCATAGGTGCCCTGGAATTTGGGTGTGAGGTGCTTACCTGCGGCATTCAGATGGGCACTAGGTGAAGTCCTGTGGCACCGATGGACATACTCTTTAGGGGTTCCCATCACACGCCCCATTAAACCCAGCTCTAACGAGCCCTGTTCTTTCACACTCACATCTGCAGGTAGACAAAGGGGAAGGACAGTCTTAATCCATTTTCTGTTGCCGGAACAGAATACCCAAGTACTGGGAAATTCATGAAGAATAGATTTCATTGGCTCACAGTTCTGGAGTTCTGGAGTCTGAGAAGTTCAAGACCGTGGCACCAGCATTTGGTGACTGCCTTCAGACTGATTCATCCCATGACAAGATTGCAAGTGTGCTGGCTCGGGGTCTCTCTTCCTCTTCTTGTAAAGCCACTCATACCCTCATGGGGGCCCTACCCCCATGACACAGCTAATCCTAATTACCTCCCAGTACAATCAGCATATGATTTTG
Source organism: Heterocephalus glaber (assembly GCF_000247695.1). Next base: position 18,650,696 of record NW_004624767.1, on the reverse strand, counting down.
GGGATTCAGTTTCCCACTGTGGGGGACACATTCAAACTAAGGTGAGGACCAACAGCAGTGTTACTGAGTAGTTACTTTAAAAATAGCTCAACAAACAAAAAAATGTTCCAGGTCTTTCTTGTCTCAAACAAGAAATTGGAAGAGACAAAGTAAAAATGTTGCCAAAATTTATTTTAAAATGATAGGTTAAGGGGTAAGGGAAAAACTAGTTCTGCAGAGCAAATATAGGACAGAAAGAAAAGTATAGAAAGTAACAACAAAGGTACATCCTGGGTCTGAGACCCAGGAGGGTTTATTGTGGGAGATCAGATAGCAAGTGAGTTCTCCCTTTTATACATTTAGATCTCTGGAATCTTGAAATTGACAACTCGGGCCCACTTTTCCTGCTCTCTCCTAGGGTCTTGTAATTGACATCTGCTCATTTCTGCAGCCAGTTTTGCCACCCCATACCTCCTACATCAGCAGCTGAACAACTGGTTTCCTTAGAAGAACCTAACCAGTTTCTGCCATTTAATCTTTAACTCCATTCAAGTTTTTCCAATAATTTTAATAATATCCTTAGAAGCAAAGGAACTTGCCCAGAATCCTGCCTTGCATTTAGTTGTCAGGTGTGTTCCGTTTCCTCCCGTCCTGGGTCAGTTCCTCATTCTCTCCTTGATTTGTGTGACCTTGGCACTTTCGACAGTGACAGGTTAGTTACTTCATAGGATACCCTTCAGTTTAGGTTTTCTGATGTTTCCTCCTGATTATATCAAGGTCATGGATCTGGCAGGAATGTCACATAAGTGACACTGTGTTCTTCTCATGCATCCTGGCTTATGGAAGAAGATTCCAGTTTGACCCACTACTGACAGTGCTCTCTTGGGTCACTTTGTTATAGGCTGTTGACCAGGCTCCTTCACTAGAAAGTCATTTGTTTTCCCTTAGTAAGTTTCAGTGGGGAGCTGCTTTGAGAGTATATAGCTATTCCATTCCTCATCACACTTTCAATTATATTACTAGGCCCAATAGGTAAGATCTGGAATAGTCTCCACAGTCCCATGTGGTAAAGACTGATCCCCAGCCCATGGAGCTACTGGGAGGTAAAAGCTTTAAAAGGTGGGGGCTCATGAGAGGGTGTAAGTCATTGGAAGTGTGTCCTTAAGGGGAATTGTGGGTCCTCAGTCTCTTTCTCCTCTTTCTCTTTCACGTCCCAGCCATAAGATGAACAGCTCTGCACTGCCACACCACACACTCCCTGCCATGGAGTGCTTCCTGGTCCCAGAGCCCAAAGCAGCAGGGCCTCCTATTGTGGACCGGAATCTGCAAAACCGTGAGCCAAGATAATCTTTCCTCTTTATTCATTGATTAGCTCAGATATTTTGTTATAGCAATGGAATGTTAAAAATTTTTTAAAAGATATCAGTATGGATTTATAGATTTTTATTATGGTCAACAGATTTCTGTTCCTTTCTCTTTCTCTTCATCCCTTTCTTCCTCTTTCTTTCCTTTCTTTTTTTTTTTTTGGTACTGGGGATCAAATTCAGGACCTTGTGCTTGTGAGGCAGGTGCAGCACCACTGACTGAGCTAAATCCCTGGCCTTTTTTTGTTTTTTTGAGATAGGGTCTCACTATGTACCTCAGATGGGCCTTGAACTCACTATGTACTCCAGACTGGCCTCAAACTCATGGTGATCCCCCTGCCTCAGCTTCTTGAGTCCTGGGACTATAGGCGTGTGCCACCATGCCCGGCCAACCTTCCTTCCTTTTTCTTGTCCTTTCTCCTTTCCCTTTTGCTTTCTTTTACCCTTTCTTTCTTTTTTTCTTCCTTCCTTTTTTCTTTCTTTTGAGTTTTTTTTTTGGTACCAGGGATCGAACTCAGGACCTTGAGCTTGTGAGGCAGGCGTAGTGCTACTGAGCTAAACCCCTGGCTCCTTTTTTCTTTCTTAATATTTGTAGTAATTGTACTTAAAGCAACTTCAAATTGAAAACAGCCCTAATGCCAGTCAACCAAAGACTGGAGACAAATTATAGGCTAACTACATGATGGAATCGTGCTCAGAAATACAAAGGTATGAGCTACCATTACACACAACAATGTGGAAGAGTTTCAAAAACATTATTTTTTTTTCCAAAAACATTATATTGAGAAAAAGAAGCTGCAATCCATGGAGTGAAAATAGTTTGGTTTCAACTATATGATGTCATAGAACAGGAAATACCTACTCAGTGGGGATCAAAACCCAAGAAATCATTTGCCTCCATCCAGATGAGATCACCCAAATAGGGAGAGAAGAAATTTTCTGGTGACATGGAATCGTCTCTGGGATCCGATTACCCAGAGATGCATGTTGCAAAAATTCTTCAACTGTAAATCTAAATTCTGTGCAAATTACTGCCGGTGAATTATGCCCTAGAATAAAGAGGAGAGAAATTTGGAAGAAAAAAAAAATGAAGTGAACTTGGCTACTACTTGAAGAAAACTTCTTTTATTTTTCCATGACTTGTCACTGACTAAGTGAATTTTGCAACATGGTTTTTCCTTGGGTGTTTCCTAGATATTGCCCTGGGAATGACCTGGGTTCACAGGGCAAGTTCGAGGTTCAAGGTGAGGAACCTGGAGATTTTTGTTCTTTCATTCAGCACTGATAGTGCCAGTCATCACTGAGTGATATTTAAGGGGAGAAGAAAAAAACTGGCCCAGCTTCTGTTACATCTGGAAGCTTCTAGTAGCATGTGAGCATCTCAGGCACAGGCCCCTGGGCTGCCTCCTGGCTGCTGTTTGGCCTACACCGGACTTGAGTCTTCTCTGGACAGGATATATTTGCTTTATGTAGAACCAGAGATTCTGCTAAATTTCATAATCATTCTTCCCTGAAGTTGTACCTCATTTGTACACGATAAATGGCTTGATAAATTCCAAGGGGTGGCACTTCTTAGTTCACAAATTGAGATGATTTCTTCCAGAATATGCTGGGTGACCAGGCAAAGAGGGTGACCAGCAGCCTTGGCTCTTCATTTACAGTGGAGATGGCTTCAGAGGTGGGGCCTCTAGGCATCCCAGAAGCTTACTCAACAAGGCAGAAAGGAAGGGCTTAGGCTCTTTCCATGTAATGGTCAATTTTAGGTGTCAATGTGACTAGACCACAGGATGCCCAGACAGCTGCTGCATAAACTTTATTTCCTAATGTTGTGGCAAAGCAGAACAACTCAGTGCTATAGCCAAGTGTTATGGCTCCATGTTACAGCTCAAATGCTACAGCTCAAGTGCTACTGCTCCAGCAATTTGGTGACATGAGAATCCAAAAATCACTCAAAGAGGTGGAAAAAAACCTTTTATTACACCGGTAGACTCTGAGGTGCTCCTACTCTGAAGTCTGAGTGCTTAAGCAGAAATGGAAGCCTCCTTATATAGGGATCTGTGAGGTATGCGAGCATGCTCACTGAAGCAGGGGGACGGAGTTACAGAACATTCCTGAAACACATACTGGGTGAGCATGATCACAGAATCAGAGAGGCAGAGTTAACAGAACTTTCCTGAAAGGGGTGGAGTTAACAGAACATTTCTATAAGGGGGTAGAGCTAACAACATTCTTGAGAGGTCACAGTTCGAACAGTTACAAAATAATTTTCATACATTGGGCAGGAGCACTGTGCCGCACAAACTACTACATTTCTGGAACAAAACATTTTGTGGGAAAAAAAACATACAGGCAAGGCCAGGGCAAGGCAAGGGCCTGTCTTATTGTGTATTATTGCTCCATCACTGATACATGTGTGAGGGTGTTTCTGGAAGAGACTAGCCATTGAGTCAGTAGACTGAGGATAGCACATGCAAAAAGCCACCGTCTAATCCACAGAACTCCCAGATAGAGCATTTGAGCTTAACTCTAAATGGGAGGGGGCCAAAATTTAGTCTATATCTGGAAGGAAAAGGGAGAGGAAGAGCAGAGTTTAATTTTCAAACCCTTCCTGGAGGTGAGAAAATTTAATTGCAGTAAAAAAAGAAAGTCTATCTAGGTCTAGGCAAGTACAGCACACCTGTTACCATTCCATGTGGAGTCACCTGAAAGCCAGGGTCTTTCCATGGGGACCAGGGGCTGCTGCCATCAGAGAAGGCAAAATCCTTGGCCCTGGCACACATTCCAATCCCCTGTGTTTCCTCTTCATTCCCTCCCTCTGGGAACAGAGTTTCCAGTGATGGAATATAATGTAAGGGCCAAGGCATTCCAGCAGGAGAGGAATGCTAGTCGCCCTTATCCATTTCACTTATCCATTTTAGTTACCCATGGTCAAGTGCATTCTAGAAATAAACTGTTAAGTTTTAAATAACTTTTATTATAGTACACAGTATATTGTTATAATCATTCTATTTTATCAGTAGTTTTTGTTGTTAATCTCTTACTGTGCCTAATTTACAAATTGAAGTTAATCATAGGTATGTACATATAGGAAAAACATAATATATATAAGGTTTGGTACTATCTGAGGATGGGGGTCCTGGAATGTATCCCCCATCAGTAAGTGGGGGAGGCTACTGTACCGGTACTGGGTTCTGATCTCCATTCTTCAAACAATTGCTTATTTTAAAAACGTAGCACCACACACCCATGTCCATAAAAACATTACTTGCAGTAAGTGAAAAGTAGAAGCAACCTAATCGTCTACCCACAGATGAATGGCTAAACAAAGGTGCACAGCCCAGGGCTGTGACTCCAACCTCTTTTGCAGCAGTGATACTCTCACCATCTGTACCATCTGATTTTTTTTCTACCCTCTGGCTAGACTATGGGTTTCTTTTTCAGTGCTGAGGTCAAATCCAGGTCCTCATGCGTACCAGGCAAGTGCTCTACCACTGAGCTACATCCCCAGCCCCAGATGGGTTTTAAAAAACGCTCTCCTGGGCTTTCTGGCTCCTAGTCCTGACAGCTGGTGGCTGAGCCTCTGGTCCTGGTCCTATGGATGTGGCCATCAGTACACTATCATCTGTCACTTCCACAGTTCTAGGAGCTCCTGCTGCCCATCCAGACCCGGGCCCCCCTTTTACCTGTGTCCCTTCCCAACCTAGCATAGGAGCATCTCAGCCACTGTGAGGCTACTGCAGGCCCCACCACCCTGCTCATCCTCTGCAGCAGGCAGCAGTTGATCTTAGTCCAAGGGACTGCTTCCCTAGGACCGCATCTGGCACCACTTGTCTCAGGCTGGGGCCCCAGAACCAGATCCTGGGAAGATTTGAGAAGGGTTCCCAGAAAGCACCAATGAGGTTCCAGAGAGAGAAAGTAAGCCAGGTAGCTGGGGGCATAATAGTTTGGTTGCTACTATGAGCAACTGTGGCTCAGTCCTCCTGGGCCTCTGGGCATGGTGTAAAACATGCCCTAGTTATCCTAGCAAATACGTAAGAGACCCAGTGTGTCGATCTGCCACTCTGGTAGGTCACTGGATAAGGATGACTTCCTGGGATTAACTCCCAGCACATCCCACCTGCAGGGCTGCAGGCTGGAGAGATGAGAAATCCTGGGGCAAAGGCTCGCTGCTGGCTGTGGGAAAGGTCAGTGGACATGGGCTAGTGGGACAGGGGAAGGAGATGGACATTGTCAGTGTCTGTTATCAAGTGGAAAAAGTGTCCCTGCACTTCACCTTCAGAGTCCTCTTTTGCATCACTAACTTCCACATTTCCCACACAGTGTTTGCCCTGAAGTTGGAAGACTGACTGTATGGTGCTTCCCAAGAACACTTGCTGCAAGGCTGAATTTTTGGAGAAAGACTTTGAGGCTGACCAGACATGCAGGAGGCTGATTAGAGACTGCTCTTGGGACAGAGGCCCGTGGAAAAGGATTGAAGTGGGAGAAGGGGAATGGGGGGAAGAGATCTGAGATGCAAATCCCCTTGGGAAATGTGAAACTAGGGAGAGGGTGTTGAGCCTTCACACCCTCATCCCTGTCTGTCATTGGATGCAGGCCACCCCAGGAAGGGAGTGTACCCTGAGGCAGGGAGAGCACATGGCCTGTTGCTGGGTAAAGAGTTTCTGCCTCTGATGGGGGCCTAAGGCACGCAACAGTGCATGCATCACAGTCCCCCTCTTACTGCATGGACCCTTCCTCCATCCACGTCTGGGAGCTGCTTCTCCAGGATCCAGGTAAACCCCTCCTCCCAGCAGAAACCCAAAAGGGAAGAGAAGGGAATGTGGAGGAAATCAGCAATGGTGAGGCCATTGCACCTGGTCTTGGGACCCCACTGATACCTGTTGTTTCCCTCCTTTACATTGAGTCCATGGCCAACACACTATACTTTCTGCCTTAGCAGAAACTTTATCTACTGCACATATTTCCCTGTAAGGCACAGTGCCACTTTCTCACACTTGGGAACACTAGACAGCACTTCAGCCCTGCAGATGGGAGACATTTTAAATGACAACATCAACAAAACCCACAAAACTGCAAAAGAATGTGTCACTAAATGAACCGTGAGGAGGACACCTATTTGTAGCAGGAAAGCTGAAACATGAAAGCAGAGTGTCACCTGTTCCAGCAGAGTGTGGCAGCATCCACCTCAGCTCCAGGAGAGTTGACTCAAACTTTTTGCCACCCTACACATACACATGGTCTTGAAAGCCTGCAGAAGGGCCCTTGGTATTGATTTTGAAGTTATAAATAAATTTTAGTTTGTGGTGAATCTTTAAACACAGAATCCAAGCCAGGCATGTTGCTGGACACTTATAATCTGAGCACTCTGGGAGGCAGAGACAGGAAGATTGCAAGTTTGAGCCCAGCCTGGAAAACTTAGTGAGACTCAGAGAGACCCTGTCTACAAATAAAAAAGTAAAAAGAGCTGGGACTGTAGCTCAGTGCAAAAGCTCTGGGTTAAATCCCTAGTACTAGGAAAAAACAAAAAACAATCCAAGAATAATAAGGATTGCACACATATATAGGTTTGACATGTTAGATAAAAGGATATATCTCTCAAGAGACAAAAAATGAAATAAAAATCAGAAGCCAGGCATGGTAGTGCATGCCTGGAATCCCAGCACTTGGGAAGCTGAAGCAGGAGGATCGCCGTGAGTTTGAGGCCACCCTGGGCTACGTAGTGCGTTCAAAGCCAGCCTGAGCTACATAGGGAGATTTTGTCTCAAAAATACCCAAAAAAAAGAAAAAGAAAAAAAAAAGACTCTATCTCACAATAAAAAGGTCTAGGGATGTAGCTCAATGCAAAGGCCCTAAGTTCAATCTCTAGTAACACTCATACACACATCCACACAAAACCATCTGATGACAAAGTAGAATTTATTTCATGAATGAATGCAAAGTTGTTTTAATAATGATGAAAACCAATATAAATCAAGTGGGCCTGCCAGTACAGACCTGTATTCCTAGCACCCTGGGAGGCTGAGACCAGAGAATCACAAGTTTGAGTACAGCCTGGGCAATTTATTGACTTAGTGAGACCCTAACTCAAAATTTAAAAAATGGTCTGGGGATTTAGCTCAGTGCAAAAAGTCCCTGTGTTTAAGCCCAAGTACCACACACATACACACACACTACATATAATTTTTTACATAAAGAAAAAAATGTCATCATAATAAATATATTTAATAAGGTATTTGACAGAATTCAACAGAAGAAAACATGAAATGTACTCGGGTCCTTGTGCTTTCCAGGCAGGCAGCAGAACCACTGAGCTAAATCCCTGGCCTGAAATGTATTCAATCTTATAAAGGTCATCTTTAAAAATTCACAGCTAAGGGGCCAGGGATTTAGCTCAGTGGTTCTGGCACCTGCCTCCCAAGTGCAAGGACCTGAGTTCGATCCCTGGTACCCAAAAAGAAAAAAAAAATTCACAGCTAATATCATTCTTAACAATGAAAGACTAGACACTTGCTTTTTTGTTTGTTTTGTTTCTGAGACAGAAACTTGTGAGCTCAAATGATGAATTCTCCTATCTGGCTTGCTTCTGTTTTTGATACTGGGGATGGAGCCCAGGGCCGTCTATTAGGCCAAATGTTTCATACTCTTATCACTGAGCCACACCCCAGTCCCAGACTTCTAGATGCTTTTGTCCTGGTGAGGGTTTTTGATCTCTCCATTCCTTCCGGCTCAGCACTCTGCAAGAAAGCATAACCAGGGTGACAAGGAAAAGAAAAAAAAAAAAATTAAAGCAAGGAGAGTAGAAAGCAAAGAGTAGGGCTGGGGATTTAGCTCTGTGGTGCTGCTGCCTGCTTCCCAAGTGCAAGGTCCTGGGTTCGATCCCCGGTACCAAAAAAAGGAGCAAGGAATAAAACAGTCCTTATTAGTGGGAAACATGATCATTTATACAGAATATCATATAACAACACATTAAAATAAATGAATTTAACATAGTCACAGGACACAGATTAATATAAAAAAATCAGTGCTGGGCATGCTGTTGTATACTTGTAATCTCAACACTTGGGAGGCTGAGATTGGAAATCACAAATTTAAAGGCAGCCTCGGCTACATTGCAAGCTCAAGGCCACTCTGGCCTCTATAGTAACATCTTGTCTCAAAAAACAAACAAAAAAATCATATATATTTGTCTAGAAACAAGCAATTGGAAAATAAATTTAAAAATTTTTCATTTATAATATGTCTTAGTTACTTTTCTTGTTGCTGAGACAAAATACCCAACACCCAAAGTTAAAGGAAGAAAGTTTTTGTTTTTGTTTTTGGTACCGGGGATCAAACTCAGGACCTTGTGCTTGTAAGGCAGGCATGGTGCCACTGAGCTAAATCCCCAGCCCTAAAGGAAGAAAGTTTTATTGTTGCTCACATTTTATAGAGGTTTCAGTTCATAGTTGGCTGGCTTGAAGGCTGGGCAGCATGGCAGAGGTACATTGTGGCAGAGAAAGAGTTCATGGTAGGCAGAAGGCAGCAAAGCAGCAAAGTAGTGAAGCAGCAGCAAGTGACGACTGACAAGCAACAACCCTCTTTCTGTCCCTTATATCCTATCCAGGCTACCCACCCTTAGAGCAGGTAACACTCACACCCAGGGTGAGGCAGCCTTATCCCAGCATTGAACCATGAATCAATCCCAGCATCACATCCTTGATCCCAGCATCACACACCCTAGATCCAGCCACCTCTGAAAAGTCCTACTTAGACTACATGAGGCTTTGGGGTGACATCTAGATACAAGCCATAACATAATAACACTAAGTAATGTAAAATATTTAGGACTAAATTTAACAAAAACTATGTAAGGCCTGTATACTGAAAAGTACAAAAAAAAATCTGAGAGAAACTAAAGAAGGTCTAAGTACAGTAAATGGAGAGACGTACCATATTTATGGCTCAGCAGAAAATAAACAACTTGTTTATTTATTTATTTCAGTACCAGGGATCAAACCTATAGACAGTCTATCATGGGACTATATCCCCAGTCCTTTGTTGACTTCCTATTTTGAGACAGGGTCCTACTATGTCACTCAAGCTAGACTCAAACTTGTGATCCTCCTGCCTCAGCCTCTCAAGTAACTGAGATTACAGGTGTATGGCACCAGCCCCAAACAATGTAATTTTTTTAAATGGGTAAGAGATCTAGACAGAGATCTCACCAGAGAAAACATACAAATGTGGCAAATAAGCATATGAAAAAATATTTGACATCATGTGTCCTTAGGAAATTGGAAATTTTAAAAACAATGGAAACCACTACATACTCAGTGGAAAGGCTAAAATCTGAAACCCTGACAATATAAAATGCTAGTGAGGGAGGGCAGCAATAGCAACTCTTATTCATTGCTAATAAGAATGCACAATACAGCCACTTGGTAAATAATTTCTTCCAACACTAAACATAGTCTCACTATAAATCCAGCTATCCCATTCTTTCATATTTACCCAACTGAATTGAAAATTTACGTGCACAAAAATACCTCCACATGAAAGCTTACAGCAATATTATTTATAATCTCAAAAAATGGAAGCAACCAAGGTGTCCTTCAATAGGTGAAAAGATAAAGCTCTGGTGGTATATTCTTCATCAATAAAAAGAAATGAGCTGTCAAGTCACAAACAGATGTGGCTCAGAAACTTAGATGTGTATTGCTGAATGAAAGAAGGGAATCTGAAAAGGCCACCTACTGTGTGGTTCCAGTAATTGGCATTCTAGAAAAAGTAATCTATAGAGACAGTAAGATCAATCGTTGCTGGGGGTTTGGAGGGGAGAAGGGGATAAGCAGGTGGAGCACAGGGGAGTTTTAGGGCAGTGTATGCTTTGTAATACTGCAATGGTGGATTTAGAGACCCATCCATCTCAGAGTGATTCTTAATATAAACCATAGACTTCAGTTAATCAGAATGAATTAATACTGGTTCATGAAGTACAACAAATTTGTAGCATGATAATACAAGATGTTAGCAATAGGGAAAACTGGCAGAGATTGAACATGGGAGTGAGGTAGAATAGAAGAAATAAAGATAGGTAGAAAAGAGACAAGAAAAATCACACTTTTAAAAATAAAAACTGCAGTTTCAGGACAGAAGCCCAGTTGAAATTTGACACAATAAGCCTGCAAAATTTCTTTTTGGCTATAAATGATCTTCAGCCATTCCCTGTACTGGCAATGGGCCTCTTTCACCTGTGAAGAGACCACCTCATTCACCTGTAAAATAGGCCTTTTCCTATGAGTGGGGCATCGCCCTTTTCCCACAGAAAGCGCTGTCACCTTTTATCTGTAGCTGAATCCCCTTTCCATGGATTTACAAGTTCTATGTAGATTTCCACCCCCAAATTGCCCATAAATATACCCAGCCCTGACTATGATTTGTCTCATTTCTCTGAACACCTGCACTCTTCTTCTTTGAGTATGTACTTTTAAAATTTTGCCTAATAAATCCTTTTATGCCTCTTTCTGCCTTCTTCTTCTATGACTGGAGTCAGTGAACCTGCAACTTATGCCACCAGTAGGGTGGGTTTGAGTTCCCCATTGTTGCTTTGGGAGCCTCCTGAGACCCTGTCTGGTGACAGGAACTCTATCTGCTCAGATTTTTTGTATATCTAAAACTGTTCTAAAAATAGTCTATTAAAAAAACCCCAGAGGATTTGAATTTGCAAATCAGAAATGCCATTGGATCCTGCAGGTCACCTGAATCAGGGTCATGCAAACCAGGCAGTCCTTAGCCAGTTGCTTGATGCTAAGATCCAGGGGAATTGTACCAAACTGGTCTGCAGAGAGAGGACAGCAGCTTTGAGGAAAAGGACTGAAGAGCAACACCAAGGGGCTCTAGAGGCAGCTTGGGAGAACAGTCATTTTTTTTTTTTTTTTGGTACTGGGGATCAAACTTAGGTCCTTGCGCTTGCGCAGCAGGTGGCGAAACCACTGAGCTAAATCCCCAGCCCCAAACAGCCATTTTTGTCCTGTGTCTTTCTAGTTTCCCATTTCAAAGTCCAAGGCAGCAAGCCTGGCAGCCCTTCCCAAGTGTGGGTACCACCTGATATCTGTAAGGGGTCAGTGTAGTACCATCCTCAGAGAGACAGTGAAGGATAGGGAGAATCCATGTAAGTACACAATAAATACTAGCTTGTATTCAGCTATTGTTTTGCTTCCGAGCATTGGTGTCCTGGGTATCAAGCCTTCGCTACATGAGTCTTTGGGGAATGCTTCATGTTCATCCCTCCTCAGCCTGGCCCCCACTTAGGACAACAAAAAATAACTCTAGACATTGCCAGGGCCCACTGGGGTGGAGGGAAACATCACCACGGCTGAAGAACCATTGCTGGCTTAGGGAGCAGTTTGCCTGAGCTATGACATATTTCAGAGGTTAAGCACTTCCTAGTGGCTGAAGGGCCCAGGGTGTAGACCTGGGTGTAGGAGGCAGAACTGGAGGGAGAAGAAGTCCCTGGAGATGCAGAGTTCAAAGTCTCAGGAAGCTGACCAGCTCTTCCAGGAAGGCAGAATGAGATAACCTAAAAATGTCTCTCTTCCAAACACCCAGAAATACTGCATAAAATGTAACAAAAACCACTTCTAATATATGACATTTTAAAAATTAAGACGCAGAAGGAACTGGCTCAATGGTGGAGCACTTGCCTAGCATGTGCAAGGCCCTGGGTCTGATCCTTAGTGCCACAAAATGAATGAACAAATGAATGAACAAATAAATAAAAAAGTTTTAAAAACTAAATGTAGAATCAATCCTTCCTTTCTCCCTCCCTCTTTGCCTTTCTTCCTTCATTCCTTCTTTTTTCCTTCCCTCTTTCTACATAGATTTCAGTAACCCCCACCCTGTTGAGGATACAGAACAGTCCCATCACTTCCCTTCCAAAAAAAAAAAAAAATCACCCTTCATGTTGCCTCTTTTCTTCAAGCCATTCTTAACCCTCCATCCCTAAACTCTGTTCTCCATGTATTCTTAGGATGTCTTATGAATAGACTTATTCAGTGTGTACCTTTTGAGACTGGCTGCTTTTACTTAGCATGATGTTTTTCAGAGTCTTCCTGCTGCTGCCTACGGCGATAGCCCATGGCTTTATATTGCTGAGTAGTATCGCCATTTATACCCATTCTCCTGTTGAAGGACATTCTGATTGTTTACACTTTTCCCCTGCTATGTACAATGCTTTTATAAGCATTCACATACAGATTTGAGTGTGAATATAAATGTTCATTTCCCTTGAGTAACTAACTAGGAGTGAGATGGCTGGACCAAATGGTATCTGTTTAATTTGATAAGTGTTACTTGTGTGAGATAGCTGATCTCCATTCCCTTCTTTGGTATGGCCAAGCTTTTTGATTTTATCCATTCTAGTAGGCATGGAGTGGTGTATCTTGTGATTTTCATTTGCATTTCCCTAATGACTCATGATGTTGAACATGGGCTTCTTTGCCATTTTATATCTTCTTTTGTATCTGTTCGAATATTTTGTCCATTTAAAAATCAGATTGTTTTCTTATAGCTCAGTTTTGAGAATTCTTTACTTATTCAGAACACAAATTTATTTTTTTCATAGGTTATTTTAAAAAATTTTAAAGGGCTGGGGGTGTAGCTCAGTGGTAGAATGCTTGCCTAGTATGTGTAAGGCCTTGGGTTCAATGCCCAGAACTGAAAAATAAAAAAGAAAAGAAACAAAAGAGAAAGAAGAAAAGAAATAAAGGAAAAGAAAGAAAAGAAAAAACTTTAATTGTGCTAAAATATATATGATCCAACAGTTACCTTGTTGGCTATGTTTAAATATGTCCAGTGGCATTATTAAATACATTTATAATGTTGTGCAATCATCACCACTACCCATTTCCATAACTTTTCATTTTTAAAATGGAAACTTTTTATCTATTAAACAATAACTGTCCATTCCCCTGTCTCTCAGCCCCTGGCAACCACCATCCTACTTTTCGGTCTCTATGATGTTGACTATTCTGAGTGCTTCATATAAGTGCAATTGTACAGGATTTATCTTTTTTGTGACAAACTTATTTCAATTAGCATAATGGCCTCAAAGTTCTTCCATATTGCACAATTTCCTTCTTTTTGAAGTTTGAATAATATTCCATTGCAGATACCAGCTGATCAAAAAATATAGTGAATATTTTTGAAAATTTTAAATGAATTACATGAAAAGATACCATGAAAAGATACCATTAATCCCCCTCAAAATCTCCCTTACTTCAAACATACCTATCCCACCATTTTTGCAACCTCGTGTTTTACTGTAATAAGTTTTCCTTAAACATTCATTATATTTTTTGATCATACCTTGTATATGCCACATTTTGCTTATTCATTCATCTGCTGGTGAAACTTGGGTTGCTTCCATGTTGAGCTATTATAAATATGCTGCTGTGAACATGGGATATACAAATATTTAAGTTCCTGATTTCAGTTCTTTTGGGAATATATCCTAACATGAAATTGCTCAGTTATATGACAAATTTATTTTTCATTTTGGGGGGAATTACCACACTGTTTTCCATAGCAGCAGGACCATTTCATTTTCCCACTAACAGTGTACACTATCTCCATAAACTCAACAATACTTATGAGATGGTTAATTTTGCTAATAAGCTTGATTGGATGGAAAAACACCTAGGAAATTAACAAAGCATACTTCTGGATGTGGCTGTAAGGGTGTTTTCAGAGATGATTGGCCTATGAGAAGCAAATTGAGAGGAAAACCTGCCCTGAGTGCTTTCAGGAGCATCCATTAGGCTGGGGGCCCAGATGGAACAAAAGGGGAAGGAGGAAGCTTGCCAGCATGTGCTCTATGCTCCCACTCTGTCCCTCTCTGCTTCCTGGCTTCCTTGAAGCAAGCAGCTTTCCTCTGCCACACTCTTCTACCTTCATGTTTCTGCCTTGCCACAGACTAAAAGCAAGGGAGCCAGCTGACCAAGGACTGAAACCCCTGAAACTGTGAGGTAAATCTTTCTTCCTTTAAGGTGTTATTCTCAGGTTATTTTGTCACAGCTACAGAAAACTGACTAATACAACTTCTTATTTTATGTTTTGTTTATAATTGTATGTTCTTGCTGTATTGAAATAGTTATTAATGTATATTGTTCTCTTTGTAGTGTGCAACCTTTTTTGACTGAATATCCATTTTGGGACTGAGGATGTAGCTCAGTGGCAGACCAACTGCCAAGCATGTGCAAGACCCTGAGTTCGATCCCCAGGACCAATATTAGTATAGCCACCCTTGTTCTTTTATGGTTACTGTTTGCATGGATATCTTTTCCCTTCCTTTCACTCTCTGTCTGTGGATCTAAAGCAAGTCTCTTGTAGATAGCTTGTAGTTGGATGATGTGTTCTTATCTGTTCTATCAATATCTGTCTTTTGATTGCAGAGTTTAATCCAAAATGCATCAATCCTTTAAGTTTTATAGGAAACAAAATGTGGAATTACAAACCAGAGTTACAATAGTACTGGCTTTTATACTGATTGTTTTTAAAAAGTGGATTAGTCTCTCAAATCATGTAGAAAATAAAAAGTGGAGTTATAATCTTGTTACAAAATAGTAGCTTTTATAACTTTCACTTATTTATTTTTATTGAGGTTTTTTTTTTAATTAAAAAAAATTCTTTTTGGTACCGGTGATTGAACTTCGGTCCTTGCATTTGCGCAGCAGGCAGCAAAATCACTGAGCTAAATCCCCAGCCCTATTGAGGTTTTTATTTCTCCCTTCAGCTTCAAGTTATTGTCCACTGCCCTTTTATTTTACCTTGCAGGACTCTGGGGTAGGGCAAATCTATTGGTAATGAACACCTTCAGCTTTTATCTGGTAATGTCTTAATTTTCTCCTCCCGTTTTGAAGGAAAGCATTGTCGGATTATAGGCTTCCACTATCCTCTCTTGGCTTATTTTAATTTTTTAAAAATAATTTCTGGGGCCGGGGATTTAGCTCAGTGGTTCCGCCGCCTGCTTAAAAAAAAAAAAAAAAAAAAGAATTCTGGATGCTGTTTCCATGCAAGGATCAGCCTGAGGTAAACTTAAGGTGCTCCAAGTTTCTTTTTAATCTTGCACCTTTCCTAGCCATGTATAATCACTTTTTTTTTTTTTTTTTGTACCGGGGATCCAACTCAGGACCTTGCACTTGCGAGACAGGCTCTGCGCCCCTGAGCTAAATCCACGGCCCAGATTTATTTTAATGTTCTAGTACTTAGGGTCTGGCTCTTAAAAGGGAAAATGAAAAATGAAAGGAGGAAAAAGGACACTAGCCCTTTAAATCTCGTGGAAGACGAGAAGGTGGGGAAGGTGGCTTACAACAAAGAGGGAAGGTACAGCTGGCTAGTCAACTTCCGGTCTCTACACAACTGTGAACGGAAGCAGCAATTAAGATCCCCATGTTTGGGAGGCAGAGTCCTTTTGCTCACCCTGGCTCCTGCAAACTGTGTGCCGGTTGTTCCTGGAACGCAGGCTGCCACAGGGCTGGAGTGGGGGGTGGGTAGCTGCTGTCATACCCTGAGACCAAAATTGACCAAAATTAACCTCAATTCATTGGTTCAAGCCTTCCTTTGGAATTTGTCAACCTTCAATTGACCCATAGGTTTGAAAAGAGTTACATCAAACACTTTGTGCCAGGGTAATTGTTGTTGGAGGAGAGAAGGATTCCAACTGCTTCCCACCTTGCCATTTATCCAAAATCCTCTTCTGGATAGGTGATTTATAACCATTTTCCTAGTCTATGTCTTGTCTTCCCATTGTCTTAACAGTGTTTTTTGCATAGCAAAAGTTTTTAATTTTGGTGAAGTCCCATTCATTAAAAAGATCTTTTTTTTTTGGTACCAGGGATCAAACTTGGGACCTTTCCCTTGCGAGGCAGGTGGCAGAACCACTGAGCTACATCCCCGGCCCCCCAAAAAATCTTTTTAAGGATTGTGTTTGTTGTCATATCTAAGAATTCTTTGCCTAGCCCAAAGTCATGTACTATTATGTTTTCTTCCAAGAGTTTTATAGTTTTGTTGTATATTTAATTTCATGCTTCATATTTGTTTAATTACAGAAGGTATAAAGTAGAGGTCGAGGACATTTCATTCTTTCTGTTTTCTTTTTTTTGTATGTGGATGTCCAGTTGTTCTAGCACCATTTATTGAAAGACTATTCATTCTTTATTGACTTGGTCTTTTACCTTTGTTAAAAACCTAGGTAAGAATAGCAAAAGCAATTCTAGGCAACAGAGACATGGCTGCGGGTATCACAATCCCCAACTTGAAACTATACTACAAAGCTACCATGAGAAAAACAGCATGGTACTGGCAAAGACACAGACCCGAAGATCAGTGGAATAGATTAGAAGATGCAGAAACAACTCCAGACATACCTAGCCACTTCATCGTTGACAAAGGAGCCAACCACCCTCATTAGAGGAAAGATAGCCTATTTAATAAATGGTGTTGGAAAAACTAGATTTCAACCTGCCAGAGATTAAAACTAAACCCATATCTATCACCGCGCACTAAACTAAGATCAAAGTGGATTAAAGATCTAAATATTAAGACAAAAACACTAAACTTGCTGGAAGATAAGTTAGGTAGAACTCTTGATGACATTGGCATAGGAAAAGACTTTATGAATAATTGATAATTTGAAATAGGAAAAGGTCCAAAGGTGTAGGGATGGTGGGAGGGGAAGGGGAAATGAAAGAAGGGAAAGGAAAAATTATGAGAAAAGAAAAAAAATGGAAATAAAATCTATGTAAATAGGGAAGGGTGGATGGGGTAAAGGCTGCACAAGTAATGGGGAAAAAAATAAGAACCAAGATTCATCATGTACAGGTACAAGCACCCAATGATAAATGTAAACTTACTTTATACCTAAAATGTACCAATAAAAGAATTTAAAAGAAAAAAAAAAAACCTAGGTAGTGTCAATGAGCTCTCCAACTTTGTTTTTCTCTTTTAAATTTGTTTTTACTGTTCTACGGCCTTTGTCTTTCCATCTACATTTTAAAATAAGCTTTAAAAAAATCTTTCTGGTCCGGCGCCTGCCTTGTAAGCGCAAGGTACCGAGTTTGATCCCCAGTACCAAAGGAAAAAAAAAAGATGGCATTGAAAAAAATCTTTCTGGGATTTTTATTAGAATTGAATGAAATCTGGTCTATAGCCATAACACCCTGAACACACCCGATATCATCTGATTAGAATGGAATGAAATCTATAGCTCAATTCAGAAGAATTTGTCATCTCAAATGCACATGCACCACTGACACATCAAAACACACTAAATGTGTGTGTGTGTACAGTCTTCCAAACCAGAAACACAGTACATCTGTCTATTATTTAGGTTTTATTTCATTAGTATTTCAGTTTTCTACTAACAACCCTATACATATGTAGTTAGATTTAAACTGAACTATTTACAACTTTTAAGAGCTAAGATACATAGTTGTGGGGTTGTTTTTGGTACTCGTAAACCCTAAGGGAAAGGAAGCAAATGAGCTGAGCCCTAACTAAGGCAGAATCTGGAGAGTTTCCAGGCTGCACTAAAGGAGGAAGGACTGAGGTGCAGCGGGACAGCAGTCCTCAGTGGAGGAGGAGCCCAGACTGGCGTCCTCAGGGAAGAAGAGCAGAAAGCAGAAAGGAGAGAGGGACTGAGAGACTGAGATTGCATTCTGGAAATCTGCATGGCTTGCCTCATAATTAACCCGAGTAACAATCACTCCCTACCTACAGGGGAGAAAATGCTGAGGCTGGGAAAGAGCCATTTGGAAGGATCAGAGCGAGCCATCACAATAGCACCTATTGAGCTAGGAATACATTTCCTTCCTTCCCAGCAGAGCAGAAACCTTGCAGAGCATTGGGTGGGTCAAGTATTGAGAAGAGTTCTGCCTCAGTAGCAGGGAAAATTAGACCTGCACTAAACAGTGTCCTGGTCCTGCCCAACAGAGCGAGACCAGAAAGAGTCAACTATTGCCAAGGAATTTAACTGTGTCCCCAAACGAAGTTCAAGAATATTTATATGAGTATAAGAATAGCACACAACAAAGTAAAATTATTTTTAAAACTAGCAAAAAATGATGTATGGCAGCTAAAAAGTAGTTGCCAGGCATGCAAAGAAGCCAGAAACTGTGAACCATAATGAAGAGAAAATTAAACCAACTGAAACTAGACCAGAAATGACACCAATGATAGAAGGAATAGACAAGAACCTTAAATGACTTATAAGAGCTGTAGTCCATCCACTGAGGAAAGAAAAGGAATGGTTAAGAATGGTAAGTAGAGGACCGGGGATTTAGCTCAGTGGTTCTCCCACCTGCTTTGCAAGCACAAGGTCCTGAGTTTGATCCTCGGTACCAAAAAAAAAAAAAGAATGGTAAGTAGAAGCTAGGCATGGGGGGGTCACACCTATAATTCCAGCTGCTCAAGAGGGTGAGGTAGAAGGATCATAAGGTGAAAATCAGCCTGGGCACATTAATCAGATCCTATTGAAAATTTTAAAAAATATTAAAAAGTTGTGGGACTGTGGCTCAGTGGTAGAGCACTTGCCTAGCCTAGGTGAGCCCCTGGGTTTGATCCCCAGTATTGAAAAAAAAAAAAAAGAGTTAAGGAGAGACATGGAAAATATTTTTTAAATACCCAAATTAAATTTCAAGATATTAAAACTGCAATGTCTGAACCAGGTGTGGTCGCACATGCCTGTAATCGCAACACTAAACTGAGACAGGAGAATTGTAAATTCAAGCCCAGCCTGGACAATTTAGCGACTTAATAGGGAGACCCTGTTTCAAAATAAAAAAGTAAAAAAGGCTGGGAATGTAGATTGATACAAAGATCCTGGGTTAAATCTCCGGTACCACAAATACAACGTCTAAAATAAAACATATTGGATAGGATTCACCACAGATTAGACATGTGGGAGAAAAGATTAGGGAAACAATACGCCAAACAAGTCTTCCAGGCAGAAGGAAAATGTGTACCAGAGAAGAACTGAAGGAATGAAGAGTACTGGAAATATTAACGATGTGGGCAAATACACAGCACAACATCGTTTCTTGTTTTTAAATCTCTTTATAAGGGCGTTGGCTACTTAAACAAAAGTAGTAAGAATTTGTTGGTGTCCCTTCTGGCCTCATATGGTTGTTGTCTTGCATCAGAGTGTGGACCTGACCTGGTCTGGTCTGCCCAAGATCTGAGTGCCCACCCCATCCCCCATGTAGCCCCACTGCAACAAGACGAAAAGTTGTCAGGAACCAGGAAGAACTGGCAAACTTCAGGCACACATGCATGTCAGTGGGGAAGAGAGCTGTCACAGGAGGAAGGTGGTTCATAAAAGAGCTAAGGCTGATGGTTAAAAAACTAACAGACCTACTTTTGTTTTTCTTAAAGGAGTTAAGGGTTCCAGGCATGGTGGCCCACACCTGTGGTCCCTGAGACAAAGGGATTGCAAGTTCAAGTATAATCTGGGCAATTAGAGACTTACTGAGACCTTGTTTCAAAAAAAAAAAAAAAAATGGCTGTAGATGTAGCATAGTGCAAAAAGCCCTGGGTCCAGTGCCTGGTACTGGAAAAGATGAAGAAGACAGAAAAAGAGGAGAGGGAGAAGGAGAAGAAAATGTTGAAGAGGTTGCTGTTAGGGGGTGAACCCTATCTCTGGTAATGAAGAGGTCAGTATGATCAAGTGATTCACTATGACATCCCTAAAGCTCAGCCATCCCTGGCAGCAGACCCTACCACAATTACAGACCATTCTGAGACAAAGCAGGCGATAAAATGCTACCCAGCGTCTTAACGCAGCTTGGTACAGACAGTCAGACTAAGTCAAGCGGAAGCTCTGCCCATGTAGTCTGTGCATGGAAAAGCCATGCTTGTATGGTGAGGATGATGAAGATGAAGTTCCAGATCTCCTGAGGAGCTCCAATTAGGCCCCCAAGATGAAGCAATCTGAACGGAATCCACTTCTGACCATGATAAAACTCAAAGAAGTTATGGGGAGCTGTTATTTTATGTGATGACTGCTTTGTAAAATTATTCTGTTGTGGGCTCTGATAAAATCTAGATCTCTAATGTTTTTGAGCCCAAATGTTTTGAACACTGTGTTTCTTTTCAGCTTTTGCTTATATACAATTCATTCTTTGTAGTTAGTTGAGCTGAAAAGCCTGGGAGTAAAGTTTGAAGTAGGTTAGAAAAGATCTTGCCTGGTTTAGAAACATTTTATGAAGTATATGTAAAAGTAAATGTGAGAAAATAGTATAAAGATTTGGAAGGAAGAAATGGAAATATACTAATTGTATATATCTTATGGTAGCACTTGAAGGTAGACTATGATAAGTTAATGATGTACACTATAAAGGAATCACCAGAATACAATTCCAAGGGAATCAGCCAATAGAGGAGATAAAATGAAATCTTTAAAAATAGTCAAATTGGACCTTGTAGCACACTCTGGGAGGCTGAGGCAGGAAGATCAAAAAGTTTGAGCCTAGCTGGGTGTTATAAATTGTGTTTTTAGATGTCCCCTAAAGCCTCACATGGATGAGGTAGGACTTTCTTTTTCAGAGGTAGTTGAATCTGGAATGTGTGTTGCTGGGTTTAAGGGCGTGTGATTACTAAACCACTACATGTGAGTGATTAGTTTGGCACTGCCCTAATCCCCATAGTCTGAATAAAATAAAAGGAACAGAAAGATGCTGTTAAACTTCACTTGTTGCCTTTGCTACTCTGTGTGCACCATGTTGTTTCTCCTCTGCAATGCCTATTTGCCATCCCTGTCTTGGAGCCAGCTGACTATGGACAGAAACCTCTATTAATTGTAAGCTAAATAAGCCCCTTCCCCTCTAACTTTGGGTTTGAGTATTTTGTCTCAGCAATGAGAGAAAAGTAACTAACACACTGGCATGGTGGCACATACCGGTAATCCCAGCACTCGGGAGGCTGAGGCAGGAGGATTGCTTCAAGTTTGAGGACAGCCTGGGCTACATAGTGAGTTCAAGGACAGACTGAACTACATAGCATGACCCGGTCTCAAAAAAAAAGTTTGAGCCTAGCTTGGGCAATTTATCAACTTAATAAGATCCTGTCTTTAAAATAAAAAAACAATAAAAGGACTGGGGATATAGATCAGTATGAAGGCCCTGTTTAAACCCAGTACTCAAACAAACGAACAAACTCAATTAGTACAAAGAAGGCAGAAAAACTCAAAGAACAGACGGTAATATGCTAAAATTTAAGCCTAACCATATTGATAACCACAATAAATTTCAGTGGTCTAAAGATTTTAATTAAAAGGGCCAGGAATTTAGCTCAGTGGTTTCATCACCTGCTGTGCAAGTGCAAAGACCTGAGTTTGATCCCTGGTACAAAAAAAAAAAAAAAAGATTTTAATTAAAAGGCAGAGATTGTTAAGCTATATTTTTGAAAGTGATCCACCTGTATACTATTTAAGAAATGAACTTTAGGGCCGGGGATTTAGCTCAGTGGCACTATGCCTGCCTTGCAAGCACAAGGTTCTGAGTTCAATCCCCAGTACCAAAAAAAAAGAAAAAAAGAAAATGAACTTTAAGTAGATGATACAGATAAGTTAAAAGCAAAAAGGTGGGAAAAAATACAATGCTAACACTAGTCATAAGAAATGTAGGGTGGCTATATTAGTATCAGACAAAGTAGGTTTCAGAGAAAAGAACATTACAAGGTACCAAGATGATTCTATCATAGTGAAAAATAAGTCGATTCATTGAGGGAACAGAACAATCCTAAGCATTTATGCATCTGATAGCAGAGCTTTGAAATACATGAAGCAAGAAATAAAAGAACTAGAAGAAGAAATGACTAACCTACAACTTTAGCTGGAGACTTCACGTCCCTATCAATAAATTATAGGAGAAATAGAAAATGAGTAAGGAGATAGAAGACTTAAGCAGCACTATCAAATAGCTCAATACTATCAAATAGCTCAACTTTACAGAAAATATCATCCAATTGCAGAAAAATACATTCTTTTCAAATTCACATGGTACATTTAAACTAGGCCATAGTCTGAATTATCAGACAAATCTCAACAAATTTAAAACAGTTCATTCTCCAGTCACAATGAAGTTAAATTAGAGATAAGAAAAACATCTCTAGAAATTCTCCAAATATTTGGAACTTAAGCAACAATATTTCTAAATAATGAGTGTGTTAAAAACATCAGAATGGAAATTAGAAAGTATTTTGAAGTGGATGAAAGTGAACACAAACTGGGCGAGGTGGTGTGTGCCTGTAATCCCAGCAATCTAGAAGGCAGGGGGACCACAAGCAGGCATTCAGACTGGGCAATTTAGCAAGACCTTGGCTACAAATAACATATAAGAGAAAGGGCTGGGGGTGTAGCTCAGTGCAAAATCCCTGGGTTCAATTCCCAGCACTGAAGAGTAAAAAAGTGTGAGATAGAGCTAAATTATTTTAAGGAGAAATTTAAAGCTATCTATCTATCTTTTAAAAAAATTTTTTCCATGCTGGGGATTGAACTCAGTACCTTGTGCTTGCCAGGCAGGTGAGGTGTCATTGAGCTATATCCCCAGCCCCTCTGTCTGTCTATCTATCTATCTATCTATCTATCTATCTATCTATCTGAAAGTGAGAAAGGTCTCAAAGCCCTCAATTTTCATTTAAAAAAACTAGTAAGACTAAATTAAACTCAAAGTAGAAAAAAAGAAAATCATAAAGACAAAATTGAAAATCAGTGAAGTAGAAAACAGAAACAACAAAGAAAAATCAATTAATCCAAAAATAATTCTTTGAGATCAATAGTATTTTCAAATCTCTAGCCATACTGTTAGGAACAGAGGAGAGAAGATACAAATAACCAATTTCAGACATGAACTCATTGCAGAATCTACAGAAATTAAAAAAGCAAGAAGGAAAATCATGAATAACTTACCAACATAGATAAATTAAAAATTCCTTGAAAGATACAAGCCATTAAAGCTTACACAAAAAGAAAGACAACTTAAATAGCCATATGTCTATTAAATAAATTGAACTTGTAGTTAACTTTCCTGCAAAGAAAACTAGGCCCAGGTAGTTTCACTACTGAATTCTATCTAGCAAGTAAAAGGAAGACAAAAAACAATTCCACAAAAAATCTTCCGGAAAAATTATGAGGAGGGCTATTTCCCAACTCATTCTTTGAGGTCTTGATTACCCTGATAACAAAATCAGACAGAGACAATACACAGGGAAATATACAACTACAGACAATACTTCACATTTTTAATATATTTCAACATTTTTAACATATTTTTGGCAAACCAAGCTAAATGATATATTAAAAGGATAACAAATTGCGACCTGGCTCTGTTATTCTAGGAAAGCAGCATTAGTTTAATGTTAGACAATTAATAAAATTCACCATATTAACAAGTCAAAAGAGAAAGCTCATGCTACTATCTCAATAGATGCATAAAAAAGCATGAACAATATCCAATATCCTTTCTTGATTAAAAAAACCCAGCAAACTAGAAATAAAAGAGAATTTGCTCAACCTCATAAAGGAAATCTATGAAATCCTACAGCAACATGACACTTATTTGTCCACTGCTGTTACACCTATTCAACATTGTGCTGGAAGTTCTGGCCAGTAATTAGGCAAGACAAAGAAATGGAGGCATTGAGATTGACAAGAAAGAAGTGAGGGCCAGAGATTTAACTCAGTGGTTTCGCCGCCTGCCTTGCAAGCGCAAGGACCCGAGTTCGATCCCAATCCCGGGTACCGATAAATAAATAAATAAATAAATAAATAAATAAGTAGTGAAATCATCTTTATTTACAGATGACAAGATTGTCTATGTTGGGGGCGGGGATTTAGTTCAGTGGCGCTGGGCCTGCCCCTCAAGCACAAGGTCCTGAGTTCGATCCCGATGTGCGGGGGGTGGGGGCGCTGGTGGGGGGGCGGTAGACAAAAACACATAAAAAGGATTGTCTATGTTTAAAAGCCAGAGGGATCTACAGAACAGCTATAAATAAGCGAGTCTAACACGTTTACAAGACACAAGATCAATACATGAAAAATCAATTGGATTTTACAAACTAGCAACGATGTTATGTTCAATAGGATCAAACATGAAATCCTTCAGGGGCTGGGGATTTAGCTCAGTGGCGCCACACCTGCCTCGCAAATGCAAGGTCCTGAATTCAATCCCCAAAACAAAATCCTGGAGCTCTTCCTGTTTTCCATCCTAGCGGATGGAGGTGGAAAGGAGACTCCCATATGGGAATTCCCAATCTGTGTGCTCTGCTTTGTCATCAGTGGGGAGAGTGGAGACAGCCTGACCTGGGAGCACAGGGTTGGGGCAGCTCACAGGCCAGAGCCCTGTGTTTTCCAAGACTAGATACACTATCAGATCCTTTGGCCCCAGGAGAAATGAAAAGCTTGTCATCCACTACATACTTTGGGCACCAAGGCAGAGGAATCCTGGAGAAATGTCAAGGTGCTAGAGTATGAATTATAAGAAAAATAACTTGGGAACTTTGTTCTTGGAGTCCAGGAACACATTCATCTGGGCATGAAATATGACCCAGGAAAGTATCCTCGGTTTGGACTTCTGAGGGGTGCGAGTAGGCAGCGTGCAGCATCGCAGACGAGAAACACCAGACTGGCGAGTTGGTGAAGAGGGGACCACACACTGGTTCCAGCAGAAGAATTTCTGGATGGTACCATGCCTCTTGGCAGGTAAATTCTGATTTCTATCCAGAAGGCCAATATAAAGTTTTCAGTGAAATGTTAAAGAAGAAAAAGAATCAAAGAAGGAAGGAAGGGAAGGAAGAGGAGGAGACAAAATGAGAATAGATGTGAAAAGACTTTGTACATCAAAAGCTGTAAAATGTTAAGAGAATGGGAAAACAAACAAAATACACGTATCTTGTTTTCGAGTTGAGAGTTTCAATACTGATAAGATGTCACCTTTCCCTCAAATTTACTTATAAATTCAACGTAATCTCAACTAAAATCATACTAGGCTATTTTGTAAGAAACTGACAAGCTGATTCTAAACTTTACATGAAAATCAAAGAACTAAAATAGCCAAATCAGTGGTCATATTCGAAGCCAAGAAGCAAAGAGCAAAAGAGAATAAAGCAGGTATGGTGGTACCTGCCTTAACCCTGGCAGTGGAGAGGCTGAGGCAGGAGGAGTGCAGGTTCTCCCATTAGCTCACTGAGCTCAACTCGAGACTCTCTCAAAGAACAAAAACAAAAACTGAGAGAGGCACGCAGCACCTCCCATTACCCCAATACCGTACACCTCCCTAACTTCAGTCAGGCCATGATACCTCATAATACCCCACAAATGCTCTCTTGAAGGGTCAGTAACAGTGTTGTCCTGAGTTATACTGAAGCCTGATGAAAAACTGAGAGTTTAATATTTTGCTCATATGGATTATTTGCATTAATTTTGGTTTTTTTAATGTTTCACGAATTTTTTTCAGTACTCTCCAGTACTGAACCTAGGATTACTCTACCACTGAGCTACATCCGAGCCCTTCTTCTTGCTTATCTTTACATCGGGTCTTAATAAGTTGCCCAAGTGGGTCTCAAACTTGTGATCCTCCTGGCTCAGCCTCTCAGAGTGCTTGGATCACAGGTGGGTGCCATTGTGCCCAGCGTATTTAATTACTGGGTTTTGGGATATCCTAGTAAATTCTGCCCATGGTGTCTCACTCTCTGGGCCCTCATTCTGGCCCTGTCCCTTCCCAGCTCTAGGGCATCACAGCTCCTCCTCCAACTACATGGACATCAAACACCTACTGTTTTCTGCCCAGCTACTGATGTAGGAACAAAATTATTCAGAACAGAAAAGGAACGAATGGGAAAGTGGAAGGGATTCCTCACTTTAATATTTAGCTACCTGGTTTCTGTGCTTCCATTTCACTCTTGCCCTGGGTTCTCCAAAGCTGAGGAGAGGGGCTGCCACAGGCCGCAGGGAATCACTAAAAATTCTTCAACCAATAGATGTTTTCTGTTTTCACAAGAACTCCAGACTCAGCTTAAATATTAATAATATTTATTTCTTCTCTGAAGGAGATACTTACAATTCTTTAGTTATTTTTTAGTACTTGAATTTTTTTAGAAAATCAAAACTTTACTTTCTTACTTCTTTCCATTCCCTGCAAACAATTCCTGTCTCACCTTCTATTGTTAAGAGTTTAGTGTATCTGGTTCCAGAACTTTTCTCATCCTTTTAGATGTGTTTATTATTTAGAAATAACAAATATTGCATGCCTGTGATCCCAGAACTCTGAGAGTCTGAGGCAGGGGGACTGCAAATGGGAGTCCAGTTAGGGACACTTAGTGAGACCATGTTTCAAAATAAAAATAAAAAGGGCTGGGGATGTAGCTCAGTGCAAAGGTCCTGGGTTTGATCCTTAGTACCCCCAAAAAATGAAATAAAGAAGAAAAAAAAATAATATATGGGGCTGGGGATTTAGCCCAGTGGTACCACACCTGCCTTGCAAGCACTAGGTCCTGAGTTCAATCCCTGGTACAAAAGAAAAAAAAAAAAAAAGGAAAAAGAAATAATATATGACACAGGCAGTATGGTAAGTCTAATGTGGCTCCCTTGATCCCTGCTTCCTACTATTTATGAACTTGTGTAATCCTCCTTGAGTGTGGGCTGGACTTATGACTTGTTTCTCCTCCTTCCTTTCCTTTTCTCCCTCTCCCTCTCCTCCCTGGCTGCCCTCCCCCTCCCCCTCCTCCTCCTCCTTCTTCTTCTATTATTATTATTATAGAATATAACAGGGTCTGAGAAAATTTTTCTCAGGCTGGCCCTGAGCTTGTGATCCCCTGTCTTAGCCTCCTAAGTGCTGGCATTACAGACATGTAGCACCATGCCCAGCCCTTTGGCTTGCTTCTAACCAAAGGAATTCAGCAAAGGTGACAAGATGTACATGATTACATGTATCTGATTATATTATGTGGCATCACGTAAAGTGTCAGAGATGGACGCTCTATGAGTTGGTCCCTCTACTGAAACAAACATGGAGCCATTTTGGAACTCTAGAGCCTGACTGGATATTTAAAAACCATCAGCAAGGAGTTTAATGAAGGAAGAGGCTGCTGCTCTTTAGTGAGACAGAGATGCATGAGCCAGCTACCTGTCCCCATTTCTCAGTCCTGCCACAGCTGTCAGGACAGTGGCCCATGTTCCAGGAGTGATGGGCTGGTACAATGGTGGGCAAGAGACCCTGTGATCCAAACACTGGGGGTTGTGCATTTTGGGTGCTGGAACTTTCCTTGGTTTCAGCCTTCTAGGGTGTAATCAGCAGCTTCCCTCTGGTGGGATTTACTAAGGTATTTAAAGAGACAGATCTTTACCAGTTATGGATTTTGGAGCCAGACATTTAAGGAAACCTTTGTCAGGTTACTGGTTGACCACCAAGATAGTAGTAAAGAAATATCAGTGATCATGAACAACAAGGAATATTTTGCAAGAATAGTTTGGAAAAGTCACGAAAGGACGGTTCCAACTCTTAACAAAAACCCCCAGCAATTGCTGAATAGTGGGAGAACCAGATTTACAGAGTTACTACATTATAATATCCAGAATATCCAGTTCTCAGTGAAAATAACAAAACATCCAAGTAAACAAGAAAGAATAGCCCAGGGGAAAAAGGGAAAAAAAAGAGATCCTGATGTAAAACATATCTAAAAAAGTCCAGATATTGGAATTATAAGCCAAGTATGTTAAACAGATTGTTTAAAATATGCTCAGTGAGCTAATGGGAGAACTATAGACAATGAGCTAAAGGAAATCAGGAAAGCAACATTTGAAGAAAAATAATATCTGTAGGGATAGAAATCATAGAAATAACTGAACAAGTTCTGGAGCTGAAAATTACAATAACAAATGAAAAATTCACAAGAAAGTTTTAACAGTAGATTTTTAACAGACAGAAGAAAGGATCACCAAAATTGAAGGCAATACAATTAAAATTATCCTTAGTAGCAGAAAGAAAAACGAATGAAGAAAAAGAGACAGAACTTAAGGGACCTATCAGGTACAACCAAGCATACTGGCATATGTTTTATAGGATTATCAGAAGAAGAGAAAGTGGAGGGAGCACAAAAAGTATTTGAAGAAATAATGGCTAAAAACTCCTCACATCTGTTGAAAACATGAATTTACTGTTGTGGTTTATATCTAGGGGTCCCCCCAAAGACTCATGCACTCATAGGTGGGGCTTTTGAGAGGTACCTGGATCATGGGTGTGTGATACTGGATTAAGGGTGTGTGATAACTAAATTAGTCCACTGGGCCGGGGATTTAGCTCAGTGGTGCCACCACCTGCCCCGAAAGCCCAAGGAGTTAGATCCCCCTACCAAAAAATAAATAAATAAATAAATAAATAAATAAATAAATAAATAAAATTAGTCCACTGATTGGTTTAGCATAGTTCTGGGTGTGGATAATGGGAAAGCCCAACCATGTGGGTGGCACCCAATCAATAGGCTTGTGGACCGAATGGACTAAAAAGAGAAAGGAAGGCTTGCTGCTTCCTGTTTACCCTGTCATGGACTGTTTCTCCTCTGCCATGCCACCCTGCTTGGAACCAGCTGACTATGGACTGAAACCCCTACAAACTGTTAGGTAACATATACCTTTCCTCCTTTAATTTGTAGGTGTCGGGTATTTTGTCCCAGCAATGAGAAAATAACTAAGACATTTACATATCCAAAAAGCTCAACCAATCTCAATCAGGATAAACTAAGAGATCCATACTAAGATACATTATAGTCAAATAGTTGAAACCTAAAGACAAAGAGAATTTTTAAAGCAGCAAATGAGAATTGACTTGTAACACAATGTATCTTCCGTAATATCAAGAGCAGACTTCTTAGAAACCATGGAGGTCAGAGGTGGTAGGGCGTATATTTAAAGTCATGAAAGGAAAACAAACAAACATCTTGTCAATTAAGAAATCTACATCCAGGGCTGGGGATTTAGCTCAGTGGCATTGCTGCCTGCCTCACAAGTACAAGGTCCTGAGTTCGATCCCTGGTACTGCAAAAAAAAAAAAAAAAAAAAAAGAAAGAAAGAAAAAGAAATCTACATCTAGCAAAACTATCCTTGAAGAATGAAGGAGAAATTATGATATTTTCAGATAAACAAAAGCTAAGGGAGTTTATCACCAGTAGACTTTGCCCTGTAAGAAATGCTAAAAGGAATCATAGTCATTAAGTTTGAAAGGCAAGAACATTAGATATACTCAAAGCCATAAGAGTAAAAAAGAACTGTGAACTGGCCATGGTGGTGCTTGCCTGTAATCCCAGCACTCTGGGAAGCTGAGGGAGAAGGATCTAAAGTTGGAGCTCAGCATGGGCAATTTAGCAACTTAGCAAGACCCTGTCTCAAAATAAAAAGTTAAAAAATAATATTTTTAAAGGGCTGGGAATGTAGCTCAGTATGAAGGCCCTGAGTTCAATCCCCAGTACTGCAAAAAACAAAACAAATCAAAACATTGGTAAAGGTAATTATATAACTATATGTATAAGCCAGAATTACTACTCTTTTGGGGGGGGGGGGGGGGTACCGGGGATCGTACTCAGGTCCTTGTGCTTTCGAGGCAGGCAGCAGAAACACTGAGCTAAATCCCTGGCCCCTTGAATTACTATACTTTTGATTTGTAATTCATCTTTTGTCCTTCCTTCCTTTATTTTATTAATTCATCTTTTGTCCTTCCTTCCTTTATTTTATTTTTCAGTACTGTGAATTGAACCCAGGGAGTGTTGAATTACATCTCCAACTCTTTTTTTTTTAATAAGTGTTTTGATAGTTCCCCCAGTTGGCTTTGACCTGTCTATCTTCCTGTCTCAGCCTCCTGAATAGCTGAGATTACAAGGAAGTGCCACACCCACCTCTCTCTCTCTCTCTATTTTCTTGTATGATTTAAAAGACAAGTGCACAAAACAAAAATTACAAATTATGTATAAGGATGTAATTTGTGAAAATAACAATATAAAAGGGAAGGTATAGGGAGATAAAGGAGTAGAATTTCTGATATTATTAAAACAAAGTTGGTATATACAAACTAGTTTGTTATAAGTTTAAGATCTTAACTGTAATCCCTAAAATAACAAAAGAATGAAAATAGTTTCCTACAAAAATCAACTAAAGTGCAAGCTCAAGGACCCGAGTTCGATCCCGGGTACAAAAAAAAAAAAAAAATCAACTAAATTTAAAAGCAAGCAGTAATAGGGCAGTAATAGGGCCGGGGATTTAGCTTAGTGGTTTCTGAGCCTGCTGCGCCTGCTGCGCAAGCACAGGGACCTGAGTTCGATCCCCAGTACCAAAAAAAAAAAAAGCAAGCAGTAATAGAGAAACTGAAAAAAACTATACAACATACAGGAAAATAAATAGCTAAATTAAATTAATAAATAGCTAAATTAAATAATATCTTCCTTATAACCTTTAATTTGTTAGATTCTCCAATTAAAAGGCAGAGATTGTAGGACACATATGTGTAAATACTAAATAGTTTCTCTGGTGTGAGAAACTTAAAGCATAAATGAGGTCCAAAATGTATAATAGATAATGTGAAATAGGAAGACAAAGTCCAAAGAGGAAGGGGAAGGGGAAGTGTGGAGGTAGGGGAAAGGAAAGAAGGGAAAGGAAAAAATATGAGAAAAGGAAAAAATGGAAACAAAGTCTTTGTAAATAGGGAGAGGTGGAGGAGGTTGAAGGGAGGGCAGGGGAATGGGGAAAAAATAAGAACCAAGATATATCATATACAGGTACAAATTCCCAATGATGAATGTCATCATATTATATACCTAAAATGTACCAATAAACTTAATGGGGAAAAAAGGCAGAGATTGGCAGACTGCATTGAAGAAATATGATTCAACTATATACTGTCTTTAACAGAATCACTTCAACCAAGATAGATTATGTAAAGATACAAAATTTCCAATGATGAATGTCATTATACTGTATACCTAAAATACACTAATAAAATTAATTTTAAAAAGAGAGAATCACTTCAGATATAAACACACAAAGAAATTAAAAGTAAAAGGATGGGAAAAATATTCCATGCAAATAGTAAGCAAAATAGAGTTGGGATAGAGATTATTGTTGGACAAAGTGGACTGTAATTCAAAAAGTTTATAAGAAATTAGAAAGATATCATATACTGATAAAGATTCAGGGCTGGGGATTTAGCTCAGTGGTTCCATCGCCTGCCTTGAAAGCAGAAGGTCCCGAGTTCGATCCCCAGTACAAAAAAAAAAAAAAGATTCAACCTTCCAAGAAGATTTAACAATCACAAATATACACACCTAACAGAAGAGTCCCAAAATATTTGAAGTACAAACTGACAGAATTGAAGGAAGAAGTAGACATTTCTGCAATAATGAGAGATTTTAACACATCACTTCCAAGAATGGAGAGAACAACAAAACAAAAGATCAATAAGGAAACAGAGAGGGCTGGAGATTGAAGTCAGTTGTGCTACATCTGCTTCGCAAGTGCAAAGTCCTGAGTTTGATCCCCAGTACTGGGGAAAAAAAAAAAAGAAAAGGAAACAGAGGTTTGAAACAATACTATAAACTAGTTAAACCTATCAGACATATATAGAATACTCCATTCAACAATAGCAGAATATATATTCTTCTCAAATAGACATGGAACTTTCCCCAAGACAGATCATATGTAAGGCCACAAAACAAATCTTATTAAAATTTAAAAGATGAAAATAATACAAACTATTTTTTGCAACCATGATAAAATAAAATTAAAAATCAATAATAGAAGAAAAACTAGAAAACTTACAAATATATGGAAATCAAACAATACAAATGAGGGAATGAAAAAGAAATTACAAGAGAAACTAGAAAATATCTTGAGATGAAGGAAAACTAAAATAGAAAAACAAAACTTACGAGATGCCAAGAAAGCAGTGCTAGAAAGAGATTTATAGCTGTAGAAACCTATATTAAAAAAGAAGAAGGGACTAGGGTCTAGCTCAGTGGTAGAACACTTGCCTAGCATGTGTCAAGCTCTAGGTTCAATCCCTAAATCACCATCTCCTCCAAGAAAAAACAAAAAACAAAAAAGAAAGATCTGAAATCAGTAACTGTACATCTTCAAGAACTAAAAAGCAAGAGCAAACAAAACACAAAGGTAACAAGAGGAAAGAAATAATAAAGATTAGAGCAGAGGCCTACAAAATAGAAAACAAAAATAAAATGGAGAATAAACAATATAGGACTTTAAAAATCATTGTATATTAGTCAGGGTTCCCCAGGGAAACAGAACCAGAAAAAGTTCTAGAAATGGATAATGGTGATAGTCACACAACACTGTGAATGTACTTACTGACACTGTGTACACATCAAAATAAGTTATATGTACATTTTATCACAAGAAAAATAAAGATTGTTATGAGCTCCTGTATGAGTCACCTTTGCATCACTGTAACAAAATATCTGAGACAATTGCATTATAAAGAGAAAAGATTTATTTAGCTCCTGGTTTTGGAAGTTCCAGTCCAACACTGGATAGCCCTATTGCTTTGGGACTTAGGCAAAACAAACCGCTTACATCATGAGCTAGGAACTAAAGAGAGAGATTGAAATCTTGGGGTCCCACAATCTCTTTCAAGGTCACACCCTCCAGTGATCTAAGGACCTTCCACAGGGATGCACCTCTCAAAAGTGCCATCACCTCCCAATAGTGCCATCCTGAGGACTAGGCCTTCAACACAGGCACCTGAAGGGAAAACCACCCTTATTCACATCACAGCAGCTACCTTTGGAGGGAGCCACTCGGCAAGGAAATGCAGAGCCTCCAGCTCCTAGGAGCCAGCAAGAAACAAGAGTCCTCAGTCTGGAGAGGGACTGAACATTGCCAACAACCCTGAAGTAAACCCAGGTGCACCTCAGATGACACTGCAGCCCTGGCCACACCTTGATCAAAGTACTGTGACACCCCAAAGCAGAAGATTCAGCTAAGCCATGTGCAGATTTGTGATTCACAGAAACTGAGATGTTAAATGTGGGTGGTTAAATAAGAAAGATGTGGTGATATTGTTACAGATCTGTAGCTAACAAATGCAAGCACTATTGCACCATGTTATGGGCGACTTATCCCCGTTTATTTTGCTCAGTAACATGTCTTAGAACACTGTGGATTCTGTTTCATACAGCTCTAGTGCAGTGGTGGCAAATCAATGGCATGCATGCCACAGCAGGCTGTTTATATTGTTGAAAGCTCTAAAAGGTTTGCCATCACTACTCTAGTGCTTTCCTTTTAACTGCTGCCCAATAAAGTATTTTGTAGCAGTATCAAATAAGGCCAATTAGACCTTTTGTAATTTTTTTCTATATAAATAATGCACCCCTTGTGTGCTTCTGTAGGGAAGAAATCAAGTTGTGTGATTGCATCTTTAGTTCTTTTGATTATTCACTTTTGTTTTTGTGGTACTGGACTGAACCCAGAGAGCCCTGAGCTACATCCCCAGCCCTTTTCATTTTTTATTTTGAGAAAGGGTCTCACTAAGTTTCCAAATCTGGCCACAAACTTGCAATCTTCCTACCTCAGCCTCCTGAGTAGCTGGGATGACAGGTCTACACCACCGTGCCCAGCACATCCTTAGTTTTAATGCCATTCTGAACTGCCTGAATGGTGCCTGTACTAATTCAGCTTCCAGATAGAACCTGGGAGTCTCCATTTTTCCTGCTTGTTACTGTCACTTACTTAATTCCCTGATGCAAATCCTTGCGGAAAGGAGACACAGCCTTTGGATCTTTATGCCCTAGAGCTCAGCTCAGAGCCTGGCATGGATACTAAGATGCTGGTATCCTTTCTCCTCTGTCCATGCTCTTTTCTTTTTCTTTTTTCTTTTTTTGGTACCGGGGATTGAACTCGGGTCCTTGAGCTTGCAAGGCAGGCGGCGGAACCACTGAGCTAAGTCCCTAGCCCCCCATGCTCTTTTCTTAACAGCTGGGCTGTGCCCACAGCCCCCTAGGGATGAGGTACTGGACCACAGGGGACCATGGGGGTTGGACATGGCAGCTTATATGGGCCACTGTTGATGCCAAAGTTAAAGCCAGAGCCCTTTGAAGCAAGCAGTCCCTAAGAGTCTTGTGAGATAAGGGCACTGAAGAGAGCAGAGCAGTGATGGAATGAGAGAGCCGAAATGCTCAGGTCTGGGTCACAACTGTTTTTCTTTGTGATGACCTCAGGTTTTTGCTCCTTGCAACCAAAAGTTCCCTGAGACAAAGAGCTGCTCAGAGCTTACAGGTTTGTTCTCTGGGTACCTCAGAGGTGCTGAACTGGAGTCTCTGAAGACTCAGGAGCCAGGCCAGAGGGGCTAGGGTTTTCTTGTTTCACACATCTCCATATACTGGAGCCCTGGGGCTCACACATTGGGGTCACTTTGGTCACCTGGACATCTTTGTGCCATCTTCCTTTATACCCAGGACAATGAACTTGTGTGCTAAGAAGCCCCGACAGGCCACAGGGCCGTGGCAGCTCACCTGAGCATGCTGTGCTTTCATTTGATTCCACATGCATACTCTGCCCACAGGGCAGCAGAAAGCAGGGGTTTAGAGGCAAATAGACTGGGCTTATAGCCTGCCATGTCCCTCAGGCAACCTAACTCCCTGTCCTCAGTTTGCACATCTAGAAATGGACATAATAAGTTCCCACCACGTGGGGAAGCTGTGAAGCTTTCCCTTCACATGTGAGGCCTTTCCTGAACTTCTGACTCACATCTGATGGGCATCTCTACCTGACACACCCTCTGCAGAGCTCTACATTTCACCCACCTGCCCCTCAAGTCCTCCCACCTACCCCTCTCCCCATCAAGAGGCAGTGTAGCAAGAATGCAGAGGCTGGGGCTGGATCCCCAGGGGTGAACCCACTGGCTGTGTGGTATGTGTAATGCTGGGCAGATTTATGAATTCTGCAGGCCTCAGTTTTCCCCTGGAAGTGGCAGTGATGAGGATGATATTCACGTAGGGTTGAGGTGAGGATTAGATGACATAATATGTAAAGTACTGAGAACAAAGTGTCATTCTTCTCTTCTGTGGAAAGAAGCCCCCACCATCCCAATCTGTCAAGCCAAAAGCACAAGTATTACACTGGCTCCACTGTATGCCTGTGAGGTGTATGTAAAAAAAGAGCGGAGGTCATAGGGACAGTAGCTCAGAAGTACAGTTGCCCAGCATTGTGAGGGCCTCGGCTCCATCTCCAGCATGGGGGCCTGATACTGGAAGTCCTATCTAGACTGTCTCTGAAACACATCCCCAGAATCTCAGCTTCTCTCCATCTGTGTGAACATGCTTTGGTCCAAGCCAGCACCCTGCCTCCCAGGGCTGAAGTCCCAACTCCACCCTTCCCTTCCCTCCCTTCCTTTACTTTTTTCTTTCAACTTGTCATCATGGAAATTTCCATACATGCAAACCCAGAGAGGATGGGAAATGGGCCTCCCAAGGACCCTACCCTGTCTTGGTAGGCCAGCCCACGTGGTTTCTGGCTGTGTCTCTTCACCACTCTCCCCTGTGCTGAAGCCTTTTAAAGCAAATTGCAGACCGTGTCTCACTTCATCTGTAAACACTTCCATGCAACAAAATAATTGTTTAAACTCTAAATCCAATGACATGATTTCTGTTTAACACACACACACACACACACACACACACACACACACACACACCCATGTCACCTAGCCTGGGCCCTCCCCACCCTCCCCAGCCTCGTGTCCATCCTGGGGGCTCTGTGTTTGCTGAGCTCTGCCTGAAGCCCCCATTTCCCTGGCTTTTCATGAACAGGCCCCCAACCCCCATGTACGTTTTAGTTCCAATGTTTGGATTTCTTTCCTAATTGCAGTGGGAGGCCACCAGAGGGAGCTGACCAAGGGAGCATTACAATCTGAGTTATGTTTTAAAAATACCCTCCAGGCTGTTGAGTGTAGGATGAGTTGGGGTGCGGTGGGGGGAACAGGAGGCCACAATCTGAGATAATTAAGGGAGATGGCAGCAGAAGAGCCTGGCATATAGTAAGTGCTCACAAAATAGGAGCTCTATACTGG
Organism: Heterocephalus glaber; assembly: GCF_000247695.1. The sequence continues at coordinate 18,614,260 of NW_004624767.1, read as the reverse complement.
GTAAATCCTCTTCTTTCAATTTTGTGTGTGTGTGTGTGTGTGTGTGTGTGTGTGTGTGTGTGTGGTCCTGGGGATTGAACTCTGAGCATTTGTCCTGAGCCATATCCCCAGCCCTTTTTAAATTTTTTCTTTATTGCCTCTTGTTAAGTTACAAAGGCTGAGCTCAGCTTCCCAGAGTGCTGGGATCATAGGTGTGGGGTACCATGCCCAGCTAGTTCCCCTCTTACTTCTAAGCAAAATGTAGATATAAGAATTGTGGTTGAAGCCAGATGTGGTGGCGCATTCCTGTAGTCCCAACTACTTTGGAGGCTGAGGCAAGATGATTGCAAATTTGAGGCCAGCCTGGGCAATTTATCAAGACTTTGTTTCAAATAAGAAAAGAAAAGAAAAATGGCCAGTGATGTAGCCCAGTCCTCCCTGGGTTCAATGCCCAGTACTGGGGAAAAAAAGGGAAAAATTTTGGCTGAGAATGGACATGGTTTGCTCCAAATGACCCACCTGGCTAGTTCTGGGACAGAGGCCCAGGGCAGTGAGCTTACTACTGTCTCTGTGAACTCATGCCACTTTCTATGGGGAGACAGTCACAGGCACAAAGGACATAATTCCACCTAGAACATGCTGTCCCAGAGAAGGAGACAAGACCTCTTGGTCTTGGAGCACCCATGAGGATGAGAGCTCTCTGGTATGGTGTTGAGGGAGCCAGCTAGAGCCGCTGAGTGGAGAGGGGTGGGCTGGGCAGGGAGGAGGGTGGGAGACCAAAGGTGAGAGGCTGTGAGAAAGTTTAGCCACGAGAGGGCGCCCTTGGACCTCCTCTGCCAGGGGACACCAGTCTGCTCCTCAAAGAAACTGGCAGCTCTGAGGCTGTTCCTGTCCCACCCCAGTATTGGAGACACAGCCTCCACTTCTCATGGCTGCCTTATGTGCCTGCTCCCCACCCAGCATCTGTGGATAGCACAGACACCATGGCTGTGAAGCTTGTCCTGATACTTGCCTGGTGGGTGACCTTGGGCAAATTGCTTGGCCTTTCTGTGCCTCAGTTTCCCCACTGTGAAAAGAAGAGAGCCTCTTTTAAGGCCAAACCCAAATCAGACTCTTACCTTTACCTTGGCCCGATACCTTTCAGGTGGACTCTCGTTCATCAAATAGGGACAGCATCTTCTGTGTGCCCTGGACCAGTCACTGCCACTGCTTTAGGAACAAAAGCCTAGTAGAGGGGCCAAGTGGCAAGGTGCCTGCTCTGTGCATCCATCTCTTTCCTTCCTTCACCACTGTTCTTCCCCTGAGGCGTGGGGTGGGGTGGGGCCTCACCACACTGAAGGCTCCTCATCCTGAATCCTGGGTTGGTTGGCAGTGCTCAGTTGCATCTGAATGAGCCAAGGCTTAGCTTACTGCACTCTGCCGTCCTCTGAGGCAAGCAGACAGGGTGGCCCTGAGCCTTCACAGTCCTGTGATGGAGGGGTCTTCCTCGGCCCTGCCCATGGGCCTTCTTGAGACTGGCTCTTCCTCTCATGCTCTGCTGGGCCAGGATCCCCTGGAGGGTAGAGAGCCTTGGCCTTTCCCCAGGGAAAGCATTTGGGTAGGGCCAGGTGGTTAGGTTTGTTTTGAGGGTGGAGGTGGAAGGTGTCAGGGCAGGGTGGGCTGGGGAGCAGAGTGGGCAGGCAGGGCCAGGGGGCTGCAGCCAGCCAGATTATAGGATATTCAGGATGGTGGGCCATGCTTAAGGATGACACACAGGTCCCTAGCTCAGGTAAGTAGGGATGTCATTAGGTACAAGGAGGCCCTTAGGAGCCATGGGTGTGAATCACCTGTGACCCTCTAGAAGTGCCATCCATGCAAAAATGATAGGGATGGCTGGGAATAGGATCCCCAATGGGTGGGAAAGTCTCTAGTATGATGCTGTGAGCTGGCCCAGAGGTCGGGATAGTGAGGGTGACAAGCCAGGGGCCAGAACCAGGCACCTTCCAGCTGCTGTAGGAGCTGTGATTAAGCATGCAGACATGGGAGGAGGCAGGAGAGAGCAGGACTCAGAGGAAAAGGGGTGGCCGGGGCCAGCCAGATTGCATGGTGAGGCAAGAAGGGCTGGAACAAACCTGCCTGGAGCAAGCTAGGAGGAAAGAGCCACATACAGGTCCTGGTCCATTCCTCCCCTATATATTTCTCATTCTTGGCTCTTCAAATGGTTGGAAGTCTGGTACCTTTGTCTTTTGTGGTCTTTGTCACGGGCCACTTGAGGTCCTTTTTGGACAAGATCAAACTTAGATGAGAAGTTGGACACCCAGCCCTGGCCATGGCAATCTCTGAGAGGGAGAGTGGAGACCACAAAGCTGGCCTTGGCTATGGCATTCAGAGAAGCTGAGAAGCAACAGTCAACTCCCCTCCCCAGATCAGGCCACAGATTGTCTTTCTCCATTCCCCATGTGAAGGAAGGTGAGCTCCAGAACATTCTACAATGTTTCCTAGGTCAGTTAGCAACCACATTTCTGGCCTGAGGATACAACTTAGTAAGATGCCTTGGCCCATACGTGGCTTACTGGCTCTGGGCATCTTAGGCAGGTAGACAGAGAAAAGCCAAAGGCCAAGCTCAGCCTGAGAGGGGCAAGAGAAGTTGAACTAGCACTCTAAAACCTGAGTTTGGTCCTGGCCCTCAGCTTGTGACTTCTCCCTGTGCCTCAGTGTTTCCAACTTTAAAATGGGGGTTGTGGTGCCCAGATGCTGGGGAGAGGGCTCATTATGTCACCTGCATTTGCAGAAGACAGTGCCTGGCCTGTGAAAAGCACAGAGCAGGAGTTGCCTATGTTGCTATTTGGGACAGGGGTCTGGGTTCCAGGAGGAGGACTAGGTTCCATGGGCAGTATGACCTATAGCAAGGGCCTCTGGCTCTTTATTATTAGTAATAATTGTCATTAGCAGTGTAGAATCAGCAGGATTCCGGCCTGAGTGGATCCAGGCCAGGCTGACTATGCCATGTAGACTGAGGGCTGGATTCAGCCCCTCCATGGCCAAGTTAGATTCCAAGAGACTCATCACCTAAGGAGGACCACAGGATGTTGATGGGGAGCCCCCTGCCAAGTACCCAGGTAGCTTTGGGTGTTAAGGAAGCTCAAGCAAGAGGCTTGGACAAAGCAGACCACTAGGGCCTCACGTTGTATGAAACAAAAGCAAACCAACTCCACCAGGCATCTCAAAAAGGCTCCAGGGCTTGGGTATAACTCTGTGCTTAGCACTTGCCTAGAGTGCATGGGGCACTGGGTTCCATCCTCACGCTGAAAACACAAACACACACAATGGTTCTAGTGGGAGCAACTGTGAGCAGGTCATACTGATACAAACGCAGGGAGGGGTCTGAGTGGAGAGCAGTCATTGCTTTAATTCTGGTTAAGATCTGACACACCAGGGGCCAAGTGGTCCGGGGCTTCTGCCCACCCCAGCCCACCCCACCGCAGAGTCACCACCTGCTCCTGGGTCATGATCGTTTACGAAAATAAATATGAAAAAGCAGCAACTCTTTCATGATGATGGAATTAATCTGACAGTGGTTAAATGTATCTAAGCATCTGGCATATCTCCAAAATTGCACCAAAAGGATTTGGAAGCACTTGGTTTGGTCTCAGAGGCAAAATGGAAGGTGGAGGAAGAGGCCCAGCCTTGCCCTGAGCTGTGGTGGTCCCAGGCCAGCCCCAGCCTGTGCTCACATCTCTGAGTCTGCGTACATGCCATTGATTAGATAGTCCACCTGGGTGTAATCCTTCTTCTTGTAGCTTTCATAGGCTTGCAGGGCAAACAAAACCAAGACTGTGACAAAAAGGGTTACTCCAAGTATAAGCACCGCCAGGAGGAACGTTTTGTTCACCAAAGATGGGATCAAGGGCTCAGTGGTGACCACTAGGTACTGGCCGTCAGTGCTTGGCTGGCACAAATCTGTAGCTGGCATCTTGGGGTCCCCTGGACTCCTAGGTGTCAGCCCAGCACAGGCAGTTCCAGGTGTGGCTTTGGTCTCCACTGGCTCTGATGTCTGGGGGGTGACTGGCCTTCCAGCCCCATGGGTAGATGACACAGGGCTTGGCAGTGTTGTGGGGAACATGGCTACAACCTCAGGGGTCTGGCTGGTGGGAGGTGCTGGCATTGTGCTGGTAGTTGGCTCCTTAGCTTGAGCCCGGGTGGTGGCCACTGCTGTGGAGGACACCAAAGCCATGGGAGGGGTGGTGGTGGCCTCGCGGGTGGTATTTGAGGGGGCAGATGGAGACCTACCTGCTGTGCTAAGCACTGACTGGGCCGTTGACACCTGGCTGGTGGGACCTTGTGCTTGAGGACCCACGGTAGGTGGCGGGCTCACTGTGGAGTAAGTGGGTGTGTGTGCTGAGGAACTGAGAGTGCTGGAGGGGCTGCCTGTGTTGGCAGCAGCAGTCTGGTTATTTGTGGCCAATGTTGCCCTTGCTGCTGTCCTTGAAGATGCATTGCTACTTGGCACTTGTGTATGAGGTGTGCTGAGAGTCAGAAGCCCAGTGGTAGCTGTGGTTGGGGTCTGCCACACTGATGTGGGGATGGGTGACGTCAGGATGGGTGACTTGGGCGCTGTGAGAGCTCTGGAGGTCGCATTGTCCATTGCACCTTCCGCAGATGCTAGAGTGCTCATGTTTGTCCTGTGTGTTGTCTCTGCTGTGACTTTAGTAGAGTTGAGGCTGGTTGCCAAAGTCCCTTTGGTGAACTCGACCAGAGAAGAAGTCACTGTAGTTGGTTTCTCAGACGTCTCATGATCCCCTCTAACTGTTTCCACTTTCTTGACTACTTTAATCCACACCTTGTTAGGGATTAAGGACCCTTAAAGTCAGAAAAAGGAGAAAAAGAGACATAATCACTTTTGATCAAAGCAGGTGGATCACTCAGCAATGCTCTCCCATTCCTAGGGGTGACCATGGCTCTGTTTTTTTCCACCTGTGTCCAGAGTGCAGCCCATCGGAGAAGCCACTGACACTTTGCTTTTAAAACTCCTTTGCTCTGTGTCTCCCCAGCCCATACTGAGGCTTAAGAGCTTCACTATTTGATCCAATTCCCAAAATATCAGAGTGAAAGTTTCACACTACAGTGTGAGTCATTATAAAAAAGAAACCAGGGGGCCGGGGATTTAGCTCAGTGGTTCTGGCACCTGCCTCCCAAGCACAACAACCCAAGTTCAATCCCTAGTACCAAAAAAAAAAAAAAAAAGAAACCAGGACCACTGCACACACACCCAGGTGTACAAGGCACATAGTTGGCTGCATGAACATTCACATCCCCAAAGAGCTCTTTGCTGCAGGAATTCTTGGAGATGAACAGCACCTGACATACAGTGGGAGTGCAATTAAATATTGGTTGTACAAGTGAATGAACTCCCCAAAGAAGTCAAGGCAATTTTCAAGGCCAAACCAGGGAAGCTTCAGGGCTCTGCTGCCCAGTCATGCAGGGGCCTCCTTACCCACACTGGCCCTCAAGAACCCATCCCAGCCCTGCCCCAGGGCACCTCCTCTCTCATGGGTCTGAGGGTGCTTTGGGGCCACTGTGGACTTGTCCAATAGTCGCACAGCCTTCTTCTCACTTACGCGGCTTGTCAGATGCCACCTGGCTTCCAGATAAGGACAAGGAGAAAATCCAAGCCAGCATGAGGGCTGTCCACATCTTGCAGGTAAGCTGAGAGCAGCGTGGTGTGGCCCCTGAGGCTCCCAGCTGGTTGGCTCCTCAGGCTATTAATGGTTCCCTTCTGCCTGGCCGAGGGATCTGGGGTCAAGAGAGCACACTGGTCAGAGGGCACTTGTTCAGCGACACATGTCCTTATCTGAGCCACATGGCTCAGCGCTGCACCTGCTATGGAAGCACCCAGCAAGGTCTAAGGTGCAAATTGAGCCAGGTTCTTAGGAAGAACACCAAATGTTGCAGTCAACCTGGTAATGGTAATTTTACCTGAGGCCTTGCCTTGGATAGGTTAAATCACTTGACCTGATTTCTTTAAAGCTCTCATCTTCTCCAAGTTTTACCCTCTTACCCCGGACGCCAGTCAACAGGGCCAAAACCTTGTCATCACCAAGACTGGCCATATCTTTCTCCTGGACTCTTTCCCACAGTCTGCAGGATACAAGTCAGGCCTAACGCCCGTGTTCACCCTGTGACAGCTGACGGTGACATTTACATGGGAGACAACACTTAGTCATAAATCCACCCATCATCCATCCATCCATTACCCACCTGTCTATCTAACCATCTACCCATCTACCTGTCCAGCCATCTGTCCATCTATCTGTCCAACCATCCTATCCACCATTCATCCATCCAATATTCCATTCAACCATCCACTTTTCCAGCCATCTATCTACCCAGATAGCCATCTACCCATCCACCTAACATACTGAGTGTCTATTCATATGCCAGGGAAGTACACATACAACCTTCTATCAAGGGGCCTGCAGCCCAGAGGGATTCAGAGGAAAGAGGTCATTGCAAGCTGTTACAAGCACTGAGTGGGGTATGACTTGGGCCAGGAGAAGGGAAGAAACAGCCTCTGTTTAGGCCTTGAAGTGTGAAGTGGGATGGTCCTATGGGTGGTGTCCCTGAGTGTGGCTGGGCTAGGCTGGCAGAGGACGGGGCATCACAGGGAGTTAGAGGATGCTGATTTACCCTGTGGTGGCTATGGGTGTGTCAAGGAAAGTTTCCTAGGAAAGTGACACCTGGGTACATTGTGAAAGCCAGACAGGGATCCACTTGTTGGCGAAGGTGAGTGGGAGGGAGCAGCTGATGACAACAGCAGAGTCAGTGATCAGGAAAGGACAATGAGATTCAGGGGAGGCCAGAGAAAAGCTGTGGACCCCACTAGCCATGTGGCAGTTTGGATTTCACAGCAGGAGGATAGGACCCTACCCACCCACAGACAGTGGTCGGGAGAAATACCTACAGGTCTTATTCACCAGGCAGCAATGGGCTCAGCTGCTTATCTGAAAAAGATCCCACCTACACAGCATTCTTAGAGAACCATCTCCTAATCTGATCTAACCTCTGCCCAGATGCTTCCTGCTCTGTCTTCCAGTGTCACCTTTCTTCCCACCTGCCTCAACCACATTGAGAGCAGGGCTATCTCTTTCTCTTTTTCATCCCTAGCATCCTGGGGACCACACACACCTGAATGAACTGGTGTGTGGAAAGAGATCAATCTCAGCTCCTGAGCTTGCTAACCAAGTGACCCTGACATGTCATATAACTTCTCTGGTCCTCCCTGAGGTGTGAGAGTGATCCAGGGTCACACAGGCAAGCGGCCAGCATGACACCTAGTTCAGCCCTCAGCTCACCCAAGAAGCATGTCCAGCTGTGGTGAGAGCCACAGACAAGCAGCTCCCATGCAACACGAAGGGATGTCCAGGGTGGTGGTGGGGGGTGGGTTTCTGCCACCTGTAACCCATGGCGAGTGTTGTAAACCCTGCATCCCCTCATGCACAAACTTCCGGATGGCTAGGACATTCCCAGAGGCCTCTATCCTTTCACAAGGATCACTAACTTTTTCTAGCTTTAAATAGCACTTTCCAAAATGATTATAAGGGCTCCTGGTGTCTTATAGGTTTAGGAAAGTTACCTTACAAACCATAAATTTGCATTTGTTTTCTAGGGTGCAAAAAGCATTCTTTGTACTGATGGAAAAAAAGTAGGGGTCAGCCCGGGGATTTAGCTCAGTGGTTCCGGCGCCTGCCTCACAAGCACAAGGTCCCCAGTTCGATCCCCTATACCAAAAAATAAAGTAGGGGTAGGCTGGGGAGAAGAGACAGAGCAACATACTGATAGGGGAAGAACTGAAACTAGAAGGTTTCAGCACAAAGAGCGCACAACCAGCTGTTAGCTGAGGCTTTGCTTCTGAGTGCTCTGTATATATTATATTCCCAACTCTGTTTGGTCACTCATATTTATATCTAATGGTCAAGGAGGATGGCTTCTCAGCCTTTTGGGTAAGATCAAGTGTAACGGTCAAGAAGGGTCTTGCTCCCTGAATACACTCCAGACCTTAGGGCCCTTCAGTAGACAAATTTTTTCTATAAAGGGCCAGATGGGAAATATTTTAGACTTTATGGATCATAAAGTTTGTGTCTCAGCTACTCAACTGCTGTTGTGGTGCAGACACCCATGGATGATATGTGAATGGATGAGTATGGCTGTATCCAAATAAAACTTTATTTACACAGACAGCCTGTGGGATTTGGCCCACAGGCTATAATTTGTCAACCACTGCTCTAGCATTTCAGAGTTGCTGCTCCAGCTAAGTAAGGCAGGGAGGAACTGATTCAATTTACCAAAGGATTTCTTCCTGTCTGGCTGGCTTCTTCTCACTTTGGAACAGACACAAACCACATCAATTCCTAGGGTCTCTATGTGGGCTTCTGGTGCCTCCCCGTCCTCCAGCACCAGTGAAAGCAGAATCCCCCACGCACTGAGGACCCCTGCAGGTGTTATATTACAACACTAGTCTGAGAAGCTCTTGCAGTAACTTGCATTTGTGTCACAAGAGCAGCCCACAGAAGAATGCATGGCTTCTGTCCCCTGAGTCCATCCCTGCCCATGGACCACCACCCTGGTCTACTCAGAAGGCAGAATCTCTGATTGTGAAGGACCACACACTGGGCACCCCCTGGGTGACTGGGTGATCTTTCCTTTTTCTGTGACCCTCTGCTGACCCTGCAAAACCTCCTTGGGATCCCCTCCAGCCTCACTATTCTGTTCCCGAACAGGCAGGCCCACCCTGCAGAGCCTGGGACACTCACCAGAGGCAGCTGCTCAGGGCAGGCTTGCAGGCTGGGACAGCTTCCTCCTTGGGGAGCTGTGGGCTTGGCACTGTCTGCTCGCCAGGTAAAGTTTGGCTTTGCAGGTGAGGGCACCTTGGTAGGGTACTCCCAGGCCATGGCATGCTTTGTGGCACACGTGGGACTGATGCAGATGCTCCACAGTGGTAACAGACGCATCTAGGGTTTGAAAGAGAGTCAATGATGCTTAGGAAAAGTATGGGGGAAAAGAGCCAGTGAGGAGGCAAGCAGGAAAGGACAATATTCAACAGATCATTGTACTAGAAAATGACAACATGTATCACAGCTTTCAACGTCAGAACTTCTGATGTGGCAATTTCTACTGCAGGAATTTCTTCTAAGGAAGCAACTGGACAGACTGTCCAAAGATAAATCTACAAAGATATTCATCAGAGCATTATTTACAATGGCAAAAACCTGCAAAAAAATTTTTAAGTATGGTCCCTTTCGTATATAAAATTTGATGGCAGTATTGAAAAATACATAAATTTTTATTTCTTGACATGGAAGATACACAGTAATACAGCATTAAGTGACAAAAGCAGGCTGTACAATAGCATGCATACAGTGATCAAATTTTGTTTAAACACATATATTAAAGGTTCTGAAAAGACTTACACTTGAATATAAAAAATGACTATCCTTATGTAATAGATTTACATGTGATTTTTAAAAATTTTTAAAAATTTTTTTGGCTACTGGGAATTAAACCCAGACAGAGCTCATGCCTGCTAGGCAAATAGTCTACCACTGAGCTATACTGCCAACTTCATTTTTTATTTAATATCTTGGTTTTGGGTTTTTTTTTTTGGTACCGGGGATCAAACTCGGGTCCTTGCGCTTGCAGGGCAGGTGGCGGAACCACTGAGATAAATCCCCAGCCCTTATCTTGTTTTTTTTTATAAATATGTATCGATTTTGGAAAACATTTCTGAAAGGCTCCAGTGATAGAAAACAACTGATTTTCTTCAAGTACTTTGAGCTAACAAGCAGCAGAACAGAGTAATCCCACTTGGTACAATTTCACCTGTAGATCTTAATAATTAAGAGAAATTACGTGATTTACATATCAGGAAGCACATTTTTCTAGGAACCAAACAAAACTTTAGAAGACTCTAGGAGTATAGCTGTAATGTAAAGATAGAAAGCAGCATATGGGCCGGGGATTTAGCTCAGTGGTTCTGGCTCCTGCCTCTCAAGCGCAAGGTCCCGAGTTCGATCCCCAGGACCAAAAAAAAAAGATATAAAGCAGCATAAAGGACTCTCTCACTGATGAATACTGAATGTAACATAGGAGATTACAGAAGGAGCTCATCACTTTCCATACTGGGCAGAGATCAGTAGGTGGTAATGCTTAGGGACAACCATGAACCTGCTCCCCAAAACAAATGCCCATGCATGCACACACAGCCACACACACATCCATACATGAAGTCACATTCATGTATGCAACTCACAGCTGCACATGTTCCTATCTGCACACAGCTGCACATGCATAAACATCACCACACATGTGCAAGCAGCCACAGAGGCATACATACAGTCACATAACACAAAGCTTAATGCATATACACGGAACATCTTCACAAAGCTACCTCCGAAAACTCCACAAGTTCCCAGAAAATTTTGCTGGATACCATCCTTGCTTATTCACTTCCACCCAGCCAAGCTGATGGTCACTCCCACAGAAACAAGAATTGGCCCCCATGTAAAGTCAAGAACAGGCCTTTGTTGTACCATGGCTTCATCTCTCTGGAATGGTCCTGCCTCCACTTTCAACAGAGCACTCTCAGTGTCAAGATCGTGTGTGGAGACTTGTACTAATCTTTACAAGTTGACTCAGAATGGATAAACTATTAATAAGATTTAAAATAATACTTTTCCCTGCAAGGGCTTCTGTGGGACCTAAATGAGAATCTGGCTCTCAGGACCTACCCAGTTATTCTCATTATTATCTAGAGGAAGAGTTAAGTAAACATTAAATAGGCTGGGAAGATGGGAAGCCTGGAGGTTATGCTAGTGCTGGGAATTCCCCATCTGTAGGAAGCAGCACCCTATAGTATATGCAAGAAAAGTACAGCAGGGATCCCCTTGAGCCAGATGACATCCCACAAGGAAGACATTTCCATACTGTGCCCCTGAGTATCAACTTCTCTATCCTTTGCTGGTCCATAACTTTTTTTTTTAAGACAGGGTCTTGCTATGTTATTCACACTGGCCTTGAATTCACTATGCACCCCAGGCTGGCCCTAAACTCAGAGCAATCCTTCTAACTCAGCCTGCTGAGTGGTCCACAACCTTGAGATGCCTCTTTAGTCCTCTTATCTCTGATCTCTTGTGCTCCCAAACTTGGTTTGATTTTTAACTCTTTAATGAAGCTGTTAGTGATATGTAGGTTGCTACACCCAAGTTACATGAAATTGGACTCTGGACTGGTTAATTCTTGTTTTCTGGCACAGACAGATGCAGCACAAGTAATCCTCAGGTTTGTTAAAGACTACAAGTATTATTTTCACATTCTATCATGCTATTAATACTTATTTATCAGCAGGAACATGGCTCAGTTGGTCCCTACTCCCAGCTGGGGAAGCTATACGTGCATACCAAAGAGTAGGGATTTCGAAAGTAAATACATACAGGGCAAACCACAGAAAACTAATTCTGACACGTCACCTGGCTGAACTTTGGTACCAGAAGCCCAAGAAACAGATATAGTTTCATGTATATTGACACTGTCCTGTGGTCCAAAGGATGTGCCCAAGTGGCAGATGAGAACTTGGAACATTGGATATTATCTAAATTACACTGCTTGATATTATCTAAATTATTTTGCTTGCTGCCAGGTTCTTAGAAGTTTTGGTATCACAGCTAAATGCTAAAATGTAGTTTTTGCTGGCTATGTGGGTAGACTCGACATTCCTTTGTCTATTAGTTAGGTCCAACACATAAATGAAGACTTTATATTTTAAATATTTATCTCGCTCGTTTTATTGAAATTTTAGAGATGCTTCCTGAGGGAGGGAAACTGCAAGTTGTTAAAGTCAGATTTCTGTTTCTTTCTTGTGGTAAACCGTATAGATGTGGATTCTTGCTCTCAGCCTAACATTTAAGTGCAGATGGCAAGAAGCCACATGGGGGAGGTAGGCAAGTAGATGGACAGGGTGGAAAATCTGATGGAAATTCACAGCCTCCTCCCAGGCAGAAAGGGTCTGGGTGAAAGAGGCCGGGGTCATGGGTCACCCAAAAGGTCAACTCTTTCTGAGACCAACACTTCTGGAGCCCAGTCTGGTCAGGGACTTGCTCCAAGACCTTTCTGTTCCCTACCTACCGGAGTGTCTCAACTGTGCTCCCAAACAGGAACAGTCTGGCGTCTCCTCTGCAGTCTGCGATTCCCTTCAGCCCTCCTTCCTCCTTGGGCCCCATCCATGCTCCTCCGGGGTCTCGACCCATCCTTCCTTCTTCTCTGCTTCTGTTCCTCATTCTTTACAATCTTGCACGCTGTGTCTCCATTCACTCTTTTTCTTGCCCCCTTCCTCCTCCCTCTTGTGCCCCTATTCATCCTCCTCCAGCCTTTGGTGCCCCCCATTCATCCTACTTCTGCCCCCGATCGCCCTTTCTCAGTCCCAAGCCGGTTCGGGGAGCCCTAACAACAGTTCCCTGGAAAGCAGTGCAAGCGCCTTACCCGGACGCGGCAGGTCCGCGGCCCTCCGCCGACAAGAAAGCACTGGTGGCCAGGCGTGGGACGTGGCGAGCAGCACAGCCGAACCAGATCAGGGCAGCAGCCCTTGCTCGGGCCCCGCCCGGGGGCCGCCCGGAAGTGACGTCAAGGAAGGCGGGTCTGGGCGGTGCCCGGCGCTACCCGAGGAGAGCCGGAAGCGAGGGGTTGGGCTGCCCTCGGCCCCGCTCACCCGTGGGCTGAGTTCAGCTCCTGCTAGGAAGAAGCTATTTTTGGTCTTTCCTTGCCGGAAGTGGGCGCTCCCAGAGCTCCGCCGCAGCTGTGCGCGTGGCGGTTTGGGAGAACCCCGGGTGCCGTGTTGGGATGGGCGGGCCCTCACGGTGGTCGCGGAGCGCCTCGCGAGGGCCTGTTGTCTGCTCACTCCTGCCTGGTTCCTGAGCTCGCTGGTTCACGGTATTCCAGCCCCTGAGGGCACCAATGGCGTTTCCTAGAGGTAATACTAGGGGCAGTTAGGCAGCTAACGTTTTCTGAGCGCCTGCAACTTCCAGGCCTGTGCTAATTACCTGCAGAGCCAGTGATTTAATTCTGCAACAGTATGGTGGGGAACTTCACCTTCATTTTACAGGCTCAGAAACAGACTTACAGAGGGCTTTGTAATTGTCACATGCGGAATAAAAGTGGGACGAGAGTCTATAGGACTTGACTTTAACTAGAAATAGGCTTTGCAAATCATTACTTCTGTTACTGAATCCCACTGTGTGTGAAACTTTCTTCGACACACACACCCCCGCCCCGAAATTCAAACCAAAACCTGTGAAGGATGATCTCATGAGAATAAAGTGGAAAGGCTTTATGTCCTTACAGTTTTAGAACTTGTTTTGAGCTCCTGGTCTGGGAAATTTAAAAGCTGGGAGTATGCAACCACAGTATCAACTATCCAGCTCTAAGTTGTGGGAACACTGGGAACGCGATGTCACGCCCCATCTCCAGTAACCTCACAGTTTCACCTTGTGTGGAATTTACCTGGAGATGTGTAGGTTTGCCATGACCCAGGTCAGCTGTGGGAGAGCATGTGAAGACAAGATCCTTCTGCTTTGTGTTTGCTTTAATTTCGCAACTAGCTTAGTTCTAACAAATAGTGTACCCTTGCTGCCTTTGCCAGTGAAAATACACCTGAACAGCTAACTGTATGTAGTTCTGTGTTTTCCCTCTTCAAAAATCAATGTTTAGAGTACTGCAGGCTAAAATAAGGAGACAGAGACCTGGGGAGTCCTCTAGACTGGAAGTTCTTGTGTCTACAAACGACTGGCATTTCCTAGTTAAAGGTGGAATTTTCCTTGGTTTTGTTGTTGCATCTGGGATGCTACCTGGATATGTTATACAGTTATCAGTGGCTAAAATGAAAAGCCCTGAGTGGTTCAAGAAGGCCAGTAGGCCACAGCTGCCTTATAGAAGAGTGGGTCTTTTTTCACCTTGCAAGCTCTGGGATAGTCTCACTGGATGCCTCCTGGTTTATTGGTGTGATCAGCTTTGCAGTCTGGAAAGCTTTAGGAATTCACAATAGCTTGTATCATCCCAATAGAGTGTCTGGTCCCTGCTGGCCTGGAAAGTGTGAAAACAGCAAGTGACACTGAAACAGTACCAAAGGAACGCCACTATTCCCCACAATTATCGTGCCCCTCACCAACTCCTTTGCTTATTGTTTCTGTCTTCCTGTACTGTATTTCAGTGACAGCAAGAATGAGAGTACCTTTTCAATTCCTGAATAAAAATAATTTTGTCAGTGTTTAAAAATTGAAACCTTTTCTTGCTGATTATGAAAGGGCTATATGCACCTGGGAGCCCCATTTTGGGAGAGGATAGTCTGTCTCAGAACAAGAGGGAGTGCCTTGAGCGATCATTACACTCAGAATGATTTATAAGTGGGGTGAAAGTGTCCTTACTTTTATTGGGGCTTTTATAGTTTATTAGGTTTATCAGGGTGTGCATTTCATTGGATGCAATGTTTACGTCTCCTCAGAAATTTAAAAGGAAATTAGTTCAAAAGACTTCCCAGAAAAATGCAGAGGAGGTTATTCATGCTCTTCCCACCATTTTGAAGTCAATGAAGACGAGACAGTAGATAGAGAGTTTACATGCCAAAGCTTTGGATAAAATTGAATTCCTAAAATTTGACAGACTCTTCTGTTTATTTGGCCCTCTGGTTCTTTTATTTAGCATCCAGATGCTAGATGATACTTTTTTTTTTCTTGTGGTACCGGGGATCAAACTCAGGACCTTGCACTTGTGAGGCAGTCAAGGTGACACTGAGCTAAATCCCCGGCTCAATACTTATTTTTTTATAGTTCCTAAGGGACTACATCAAAGATAGTATCTTTTATGTCTCTGATGTATCAGTACTTGTATTATAAATATATATTAGGATATTAGGGTTTATTGTGTTCTAGAAATTATTATTTTCATTAAGTGCTAACTCATTCTGGTCAGCTTATGTTTATCTCAGTACCACTTTTTTTTTTTTAATAGATTTGCAGATTTATTGCTGTATCCACGATAGCACAATAAACAAAATTCACAATCAGTACCACTTTAAAAAGTTATGATTTCCTCTATAATATTGAAATAAAGTACACAGAAGTACTTTTTGCAATGGAAAAATGTCTATGACTGTTTTCATTTATTCATTAGCAAAATAGGGATGACTTTTAGTTCTAGTGCTGAAATTACAAAAGATAAGACACAGACTTTCTTCTCTCTAAAGAAGAGCACAGCTGGCCCTCCATTTGCTTTTGTAAATAAAGCTTTGTGGGAACACAGTTGTGCTACTGTTTAGGTATTGTCTGTGGCTGCTCTATCAATAAAAGGGCTGAGTTGAATAGTTGCAGCAGACCACGTAGCTCACAAAGCCTAAGATACTTACTCCCTGGCTTTTTAGAGGAAATATAGTGATTCCTTGATTGTCGAACTTAATTCATTCCAAATTCACGTCCAAATACTGAAAACATTGGAGAACGGAAAATATTTTTCCCATAAGAAATAATGGAAAACTAGGGCTGGGGATTTAGCTCAGTGGTTTCGCCGCCTGCTGCGCAAGTGCAAGGACCCAAATTCGATCCCTGGTACCAAAAAAAAAAAAAAAAAGAAAGAAAGAAAGAAATAATGGAAAACCAAACAACTGGTTCTGAGGCCCAAAAATTACACAAGCACTATATATTGTCTGGGTGAGAGAGGTGCTTAGAGCAAAACATCACCCCTCTGTGTGCCAGGCAAAAGGTGACATGTGACTCACTCTCAGCCTGTACAGGGGTTTTCAAGTCAGATTTTCGGTTTGACTATCGAGCAAAGTTATGAACACCGAGCAGATTTTTTTCACACTTTGCTGTTCAAGTAGTGGAAAGTTCGAGCTTGGAGCCATTCAATAACTGAGGTATCACTGTATTCACTGATTTCCGGTGTAGAGTCTTACTAGAATGGAGGTTTCAGGCAACAGCAGAAATATCTGGCCAAGATGGCCCAGAGTACAAGGAAACATACTCTCTCAAATAGGACTCTAGCACCCGTCAACCAAGAAGTCATAAATGATGCTAAAATAGAAGATGGTTTTACTGAGTGAAGGATAGTTTTGCTAATTGGGAAAACATCGGCTTGTTTTACAAACTGACCAAGTCCTCCACAAAGTCAAGCAGAACCAAGGCTTTTATAACAAAATAATTCTTTGGGGAAAATAAGTAATATTGAGGTAAATTTGGTGTTTGGAAACATATGAGCTGACATAAACCATTTTGTAAGTCCATTGGAATGTCCAGATCTGTAGGCAATCTGGTCAATGTAATATTTCTCAGGGCTTAGAAAGTATTGTTTAGATTCCAGGAAATTACTGCCTCTGGTGGATTCCGTTCTGGAGATAATGTCTGTGTGGCAATTTACCTTGTCACAAAATCTTTTAAGGCTTAGAAAATCTTTTCTTCCTTTCTTTCTTTCTTTCTTTCTTTCTTTCTTTCTTTCTTTCTTTCTTTCTTTCTTTCTTTCTTTCTTTTTTTGAGACAGAGTCTCACTATGTAGCCCACCCTGGCCTCGAACTCAATGCAATCCTCCTGCTTCAGCCTCCCAAGTGCTGGGATTATACGCAGGTGCTACCACGCCTGGATTTTCTTTTAGATCATTTTAATTTTTATGTTATCACATCTTACAGTGGATCAGGGTCACTTGGAATGTGGTATCCACCGAGGGAAGAGCTCTGAGAACTGGATAGCTGCTCCTGGGAGTATTGTAAAGAGTAAGGCAGGGCAGACACGCTTTTCTCACTACAGCAGATAAAACAGAGAAGGATACACTTCAACTCTCCAGTGGTTTTTTTTTTTTTTTTTTTCTTGTCACAGATTGTTTCAAGTGCCTTCTGGGCAGAAATACCCAAACTCAAAGCTTGGTCGTCTTATTTGTTGAACACCCTTCCTTGCTTCCTTCCTTTCTTTTTTTTTTTCCAGCAGTGGGAATTGAACCTAGGGCCTTGCAATGAGCTTCACCCTTAGCCCCCCACATACATACATACATACATGCATACATTTATGTATATATGTACATGCATGCGTGTATGTATGTATTTAAAGTTGCAGAGGCTGGGCTCAAATTTGTGATTCTACCCCAGACTCTGGAATAACTTGGAGGCAGGTGCCACCCTGCCCAGCAATACAGTTTCTTGCAATCCTGGCTAGATGTCACATTTGAAAGTCAGGGCTCTAGAATGACACTGCTAGCTCTGAATTCTGATTCCTTCCCTTTTTACTGAGTGGTATCAAGAGGCTGAGACTTGTACTCAGTTTCATCAGTCAGTTCTTCTTTGTGGTACTTACATGTAATATAACCTCCACAAACACTGCTTAGCAAAAGCAGAGCCATTGCTCCTAGAGAAAATATAAGGTTAGGTTCCTGTGAGCCTATGATCACATTTTTATTGAGTAATCAATACATAACTTTGTCTCCTCTATGTTTCTTTTTTTTTTTTTTTGGTACTGGGGATTGAACTCGGGGCTTTGCGCTCGTGCGGCAGGAGCTTGAACCTCTGAGCTAAATCCCCGGCCCTCTATGTTTCTTTTTAAAGACATTTTAAAAGGCATTAAATACCTTTAAGCAATTCCACTAAATTAAGAACTTATTGAAATTAAAAACATATTTTTTAAAAGTTAAAATTAAAAGCTGAGTGTGGTGACAGGCTGGTTCGTGGTTCATGAAACTATACAGTTCATAGTACATGGTTCAAGACCAGCCTAAACTGTATAATGAGACACAGTCTCAAACTCCTCCCTCCAAAAAATTAAAATAAAAGTTCAGTATTAATCCATAGCAACCTGTTTTCATAACCCTTAAAACTTTTCTTCAACTGTCTGTGCTGAATACCTGAAAGGCAAATTGATGTTTCTGAATATTGTAATGACAAATCAAGTGGATGAATCCAAAATTACATATAATTATCTTCCTATCCTAAATTATTCATTCTCAAAATTATTGTAATTTTAATGTCCTCAGTTTTGTATTCAGGGCATAAAATGAACTAATAATAATAATAATAATAATAGCTATAGCATGAAGGGAAGTTTTGACCTCTTCCTCAGAGGACCCTCTCTTTGATGACAGCAGCCTCTTTGAGAAAGAGGAGGGAGTTTCTGTGACCAGCGAAGGGGTTCTGGCTGGTGTGACCAAGGCAGCTCTGTGGAGAGGTTTCAGAATGATCTGAGACCCCAGAGATCCCTATTCTAAATAGTAGAATTCTGCTCTTTGAGCAGATTTGTTCCTGTCAACACTTAGCTCCCAAGTATTGGCTTTCAAGCCATGAACAGAGACTTGGGTCCTGTAACATTACCACCCTTCTGTATGACTTGCTTAAAATTCATGGGTTTCTACTCATTTTTTTCTTTTCTTTAGTATATGTTTGTAGTACATAATGATTACTTTCATTGTGGGAAGTAGGTAGGTGTACATAACACATCTTAATTCTTTTCATTCCCCCTCCTCTCCCCTCCCTTCCCTGCCCTCCATCTCCAGATCCCCTTCTCATTTATAAAAGATCTATGTCCCTGTTCCTAGTATCTGTCTTTTCTTAATCCATTCAAGTTGACATCAGAATTAACTATCGCACCTAGTCTGTGCTGTTCTGTTATAGTCACAAGGAATGTGCTAAGATAGGAAACAAGTAGGGTTTTGAAAGTTTGTGCTAGATAGGAATAACTGGAAACTGCCCAAATGCCAAGCAATGGATGAATGAATGGACATACAGATTATAGTTCATTGTCAGAGCAGACACTACCTGGCCATAAACAGACACAAATTATGATGATTCTAAAAGACCACTATGCGATGGCACATGCCTGTAATCCCAGCACTTGGGAGGTTGAGGCAGGAGGATTGCTGTGAGTTTGAGGCCAGCCTGCGTACTACATCATGAGTTTGAGGCCAGCCTGAACTACATAATAAGACCCTGTTCAAAAAAAAAAAAAGTTATGCTAAAAAAAAGAAGTCTGCCATCAGAGACTATGTATAGTGTTTCTGTGTAGTATTTGACATTCATGAAGAGATAGAGACCAACAAAAAACAGTCATGGGGCTGGGGATTTAGCTCAGTGGTTTTGCCACCTGCTGCAGAAGTGCAAGGACCCAAGTTTGATCCCCAGTATCAAAAAAAAATAAAATAAAACGGGTGCATTTTATTGTATGTAAAATATACTCAATAAAGTTGACTTTTTAAAAAAGTAGTAGTATAGATAAAGAGGATCACCTGATAATGATACAAAATCCAACTTACCAGGAAGATGTAGCCATTCTACATATTCTAAATTGGTATGTACCAACAACAAGATCTCAAAATAGGTAAAGCAAAATTGGCAGAAGTACAAAGAAAAACAGAAAAATCCCCAAACATAAGGGGAAATTTTAATGTTTCTTTTAAGAATGTAAGAACAAGCAGTCAAAAACAAAAAACAGTGAGCTTATTGACTCTTGAGTGACACCACCAACCAGTCCTGGTCAAGGAACACATAGACTACTTCACTTAATAACTGACTGAAGGGGCCAGGGATTTAGCTCAGTGGTTTCGCCGCCTGCTACGCAAGCGCAAGGACCTGAGTTTGATCCCTGGTACCAAAAAAAACCCCCAAAAAACCTGACTAAATATACTGTCAAAATTCCAGATAACACTAAGTTAGACAATGTTATTCATACTAGAGAGGGATTTCACCCAGTGTACCTTAGCTTACTGCCAGGCCTTGGATGGCCCTTGGGTTGAACTTGTCAAGGACTCTGTGGTGGAACAAGCAGAGATTGAACCCTGGGGCCCCCTAGGCAGAGACAGACACCCTGGGCTTGACGGCTGCTGGGGACTCGGAGCCTCTCTGTCAGCAGTAGCTACAGAGCCCAAGGTTGTTATACCAAAAACTCAAGAGGCCTGGTTTATTTTTTTGTTTTGTTTTGTTTTTGGTACTGGGGATCCAACTCGGGACCTTGCACTTGCAAGGAAGATGCCAGAACCACTGAGCTAAATCTCCAGCCCTCAAGAGGCCTGGTTTAAAGTCGAAGAGGTAACAAGTTGAGGGTGGCAGAAATGGTTGTTGAAAAATTGTTTGAAGATGTTTATCTATTATTCAGACACTATATTTTGTATATCTTGATTAACAAAATTTGGAAGAGGTCATTTAAAAATCTTAAATAATATCCTGTGTGGTCTTTGTAAGCATATACCATATATCAAGTGTGAGCAAAATATATGGAAAAATGTTTAAATTTTAAAAATTAGGGACACATGGTGCCCCCCTGTCAAGATGCACAAGCAGAGTCATGCTGGATTCACTTCGTCCTCCTGACTGAAGGGCACAACTATCCACCAACTCCAACCTGGCTCTACATTTTCCTTCCACTTGGTGTGGGCCAGGAGAGGCAAGGACTGACCAAGCAACCCAATCCTGGATGAGGACAACACTTGGGGAGAAAAGGGAGCAACCGGACTCTATGACTGTCAACACTGAGTCCAATAGTCCACTTGAACCTCCGCCCAATGGCCTACATCCAGCAGAGACCAAAAGGCTGATTGCATTTCCCATCTACCAATGGGAGCAAGGACACACCTTGGATGGTTGCCCCCCCCCCCCCCCCGCCGTGTCTTATCTCTTTCCCCCTTTCATCCTTTTTTCTCTCCCTTACTGTCTTTCTTTTACTTCCTGTATTTTGTTCTCTGGTTAGCTTTTTCTTGTTTTTTCTTTTTTGTGATTATTCTCTAAATTGTTAATTTCCTTTTACTCCTCAGTAGGACCCCCCTCACTTTTCTCTCCTTCTCATGATCCATTGGTTAATTTTCCAAATTTTGCTTTTTTATTCTCCGGTTCCCCACCCCTTCTACCTTTACAAGTATAAGCAGTAAGCTTTATGAATCTCTGGATAGCTAGTTAACTTATCCTATGCTGTTGAATACTATTCTATTTTTAGTAGAGGTAAAGTAGTTCCATTTAGATATTTACTGTATGTCAATAGTAGGTCAATATTTGTTTTGTCTTAGTGGTCATACTATAATTATAGATCTCTTTTCTTTTTTTTTTTCTGGTACCAGGGATCGAACTCGGGTCCCTGAGCTTGCAAGGCAGGCGACAGAACCACTGAGCTAAATCTCCAGCCCCTATAGATCTCTTTTCTATAGTTAAGAGGGATACATTATTGGTTCTTAGGGTTTTTCAACATTCAGATTGTATTTGATGCTATAATTGATGAAGATTTTACCACTATAACCAAGGTTACGTAGCTGTTGCTATTATTTGGTTTTCCTAGGATGCCAATGTCTGGGTTGCCTTGAGGTCATTAACAATACTGTGGCCCATTCCCAGAGAACTAGGTACTGGGCCAAATGTGCTGCAACCTCCCATCCCAAATAAATGAAGATGGTTGTTTAGCCAGATGTGGTGGCACACACCTGTAATCCCAGCACTCAGGATGCTGAGGCAGGAGGATCCTTGCAAGTTTGGACTACATAGTGAATTCAAGGCCAGCCTGAACTACATAGCAAGACCCTGTCTAAAAACCAAAAACAAACAAAAAAAGAAGGTGATTGCGTTCTGGGACAGACGCAAAGACCAATACTCAGCCACACCAGGAGATGCCACTGAAAAGTAAACATTAAAAAGGTCTCCATACTAGAAACAAAGCTTTCCACTACAATCAACATTCAAACCTCAACACAACAAACAAACAATAGAAACATGAGAAGACAAGGCAACAAAATGCCTCCAAAACTGCCTCAAAGTTGATCCTTGGGGAATTGAAGGGAAGGACTGCAAAAGCCACATACCCAAATTATTCAAAATGTCAGAGGAGATAACAAAATAGGTCAAAATGTTTGGCAAGTTCACAAAAAACAAAAGTGAATTGATATTGGGCCAAATGAAATAATCAGTGAGCCTACAGAAGACACTAATCAAAAGCTACCAGAACTGAACAAAATAATGCAAAACATGAATGACCAGCATAGAAAAGGTTAGAATCCATAAAAAGGTTCCAAATAAATTCTAGAGATTAAAAATTCTATCAAAATTATAGGCAGCAAAAGTGATCAATGTGAACACAGAGTGTGAGAAGACATGGCTGTTGTCAGTGACCAGCTAATACAGATTCCTTAAAAACAGCAAAAGAACATGAAAAATGGATCCAACAACTCCTAAATGATACAAAGAAGACTAATCTAAGATTAATTGGAATTAATGAAAAATTAGAAGACAGCATAAATGGCATAAAAATCCTGTTCATGAAATAATAGCAGAAAACTTTTCAAATAAAAGGAAAAATTAAATATACAGATAAGTACACATATTGAACCCCAAATAGCCATGATCAGAAAAGAACTTCTCCATGACACATCATAGTCAAAATTCTGAAAGTTCAACACAAGAACAGAACCTTAAAAGCATTAGAGAAATGCAACAAATTACTTATAAGGCAAACCCATTAAAGTAACAGCAGGCTTCTCAACACAAACTTTAAAGACCACAAGATGTGGTGGTGAAATGTTTCAAGCCCTAAAAGAAAACATTTTCCAAGGCTGATAGATCCTACAGAACTATCTTTTAAATTAATAGAGAAAAAAGGTATTTTCATAATAAAGAGCATGGAAAGAAATTCATGACCACCAAACCAGCACTCATGAAGATTCTCAAGGATGACCTAGGAAGAAACAATGAAGCTAACAATGACATTGATTACACCAGGAAGGGTGGGTAGTTAAGTAGAAGGAAAGATAGAAAATCAGCAACAAGAAAATAATGACAGGAATAAGTCAATAGCTATCAGTAATAACTTTTGAAGTGGATGCTCTCAACACCCCAATCAAAAGACACAGACTGACAGAATGGAAGAAAAAAAATCCAGTGGTATGCTGTGTACAAGAAACACATTCAACCCAGAAACCTACTCATAGACTAAAAAAACAAAACAAAACAAAAATCAAAGGATGGAAAACAATATTCCAAGCAACTTGAAAAAGAAAAAGCAGTTGTACACTGAGATTCCACTTCACTCCAGAAAGAATGGCTGCTATCATGAAATCAACCAATAACAAATGCTGTCGGGGCTGTGGGGAGAGAGGAACCCTGCTCCACTGCTGGTGGGAGTGTAGACTGGTGCAAGCACTGTGGAAATCAGTATGGAGATAACTCAAAGAACTAGGACTGGAAATCCCATTTGACCCCGCTATTCCACTGCTGGGTATCTTCCCCAAAGAATTAAAAGAATCATACCACAGTGATATATGTGCACCCATGTTCATAGCAGCACAGTTTGTAATAGCTAAAACTTGGAAACAGCCCAAATGCCCATCAACTGGAGACTGGATAAAGAAAATGTGGTTTTTTTATAAAATGGAGTACTACTCAGCCGTAAAAAATGAGAAATTAGAGACATTTATAGCTAAGTGGATGCACATTGAGGCAATACTCTTAAGTGAAATAAATAGGACACAGATGTGTAAATACTGAATAGTTTCTCTGGTGTGAGAAACTGAAAGTGTAAATAAGGACTAAATGTATAATAGGTCATGTGAAATAGGAAGAAAAGGGGCAAAGGGGAAGGAAGTGGGAGGGCTAAGGGAAAGGATAGAAAGGAATGGGATTAATATGAGAAAATGGAAAAATAGGAACAAAATTTTTGTAAATAGGGAGAGCTGGAGGGGTTGAAGGGAGGGCTGGGCAAGGGTGAAAAACAACCAAGAGAGACTATGTAAAGGTGCAAATTTCCAATGATGAATGTCATTATATTGTATACCTAAAATGTACCAATTATTAGAATGAATAATCGATAATGTAAAATAGGAATAAAAGGTCCAAAGGGTAGGGGTAGTGGGAGGCACAGGGGAAAGGAAGGAAGGGAAAGGAAAAAATGATGAGAAATGGAAAAAATGGAAATAAAGTCTTTGTAAATGGGGAAGGGTGGAGGGAGTGAAGGGAGGGCTAGGAATGGGGAAAAAATAAGAACCAAGATGCATTATATAAAGGTACAATTCCCAATGAGAAATGTAATTGTGTTGTATACCTACAATGTACCAATAAAAGAATTTAATACAAAAAAACAAGAAAAAGCAGTTGTAGCTACCCTATATTGAGACAAAGTGTACTTTAAGCTAAAACTGATCAAAAGAGACAAAGAAAGTCACTATATATTGGTTACAGAAGCAATCCAACAGAAAGAGATAACAATTATTAATATATATACACCAAACAATGGTGCACCCAACTTCATAAAACAAGTAATACTGAACGTAATATACCAGATAAACACAAACATAATTATAGTGGGGGACATCAATACACCACTATCACAAATAAATAGGTTAGACAAAAAAATCAACAAAGAAATATCAGAGTTTAAGTAAAGTTTTGAACAAATGGATTTAATAGATATTTATGGAGGGTTCCATCCAACAAAAACAGAATACACATTATTCTCAGCAGCACATGGAACAGTCTCCAGAATAGACCACATACAGCCAGGCATGGTGATACATGCCTGTAATCCCAGCACTTAGGAGCCTGAAGCCAGAGGATCATCACCCTGAGTTTGAGGCCAACCTGGGCTACATAATGAGTTCAAGGCCAGCCTGGACTACATAGTAAGACTCTGTCTCAAAAAACAAACAAACAAATAAAGAAATCACATACTAAGCAATAAACTATGCTTATATAAATGTAGAATTGAAATTGTAACATGCATATTATCAGATCATAGCACAATGAAACTAGAAATCAACAAAATAAAACACAGAAATTATGCAAATGCATGGAAACTAAACAATACACTCTTAAATAAACAATGAGTTACAGAAGAAATCAAAGAAGAAAGAAGACAGTTTCTAGAACTAATCAATAACATCAATACAACACACCAGAACTTATAGGACAAAATGAAAGCAATCCTAAGGGGGAAGTTACAGTTGTGAACGTCTATATAATAAAAAAAGAGCAAGCATGAATAAATAACTTAATGATTCACCTCAAGGTCCTAGAAAAACAAGAACAATACAAATTCAAAGCTAGTGCAAGGAAGAAAAATATAAAGATCTGTTATGGCTTGTGTCTAGATGTCCTCTTAAAGCCTCATGCAATCATAGGTGGGGCTTTTTCAGAGGTGGCTGAATCCAGAGTGTGTGATGCTGGGGTTGCTTCATGGTGCAATGCTAGGATCAAGGGTACTAGAATTAAGGGTGTGAGTGCTACATCCCCCTTCCAACAGTGGGTAGCCTGGATAAGATATAAGGGATAGAAAGAGCTATGGTCATCTGTTGTTGCTTTTGCTACCTTCTGCCCACCATGAACTGTTTCTCCTCTGCAATACCAATCTGCTATGCTACCCTGCCTTGGAGCCAGTCAATTATGAACTGAAACCACTACACACTGTGAGCTAAATAATCCTTTCCCCCTTTAATTTTGCCTGTTGAGTATTTTGTCTTAGCAATGAGAGAAAAGTAACAAAGACAGAATTTGGTATCAGAGACGTGGGTCATTGCTGTGACTGTATCTGACCATGTGGTTTAGGAGCCTTTGGAACTGGCTTATGAAAGGGGGAAAAGTTAAGAAAGGTTTGGAGATGCTGGCTGAAAAAATAGAGCTGGAATGCCTGAGGCTGTAATTGATGGGAGATTCTGGTCAGAGCTCAGAAGACCAGAATGTTGATAGAAATGGTCTCCATAAAGACAGGCTCAGGAAGTTTCTACTGGGAAGAAACACTGCATTGGCTCTTGTACTCTAGACGATGCATGTTATACTTTGGTAGAAAGGTTGTCTGCATTTTGTTCATTTCTAGAGACTTTGCCTGAGACTAAGATTAAGGGTGGTGGAATAATTTATCTTGCAGAAAAAATTTCAAGATGTCTAATGTTTGGGGCAGTGACATGGCTACTATTGAGGGATTTTAGCCAGACCTGTTGAAAATCAAGAGCAAAGAGGCCAGCAGAATGATTTAAAGTGTTTTGAGTTTGGCCAGAAAGGAAGCACCAGTAAAGCTGTGGACTGCAAAGATAGTGTAGAGAAAATCTTGATTGTTGAGAAAGAACGGGAGATAGAAAAATGGCCTGAGGGCATCACAAGAAGCAGCAGGACTCCACCCTTTGCAGCCTCAAAAATCACAAAAGTGAAAGACTTTGCTTTGAGAAGCACCAGAGCACTATATTCCAGAATGGCAGCAGCCTAGGGAAATTCTTCCTTGGGAATTAGTTCATAGGCACTGGACCCCTATAGCCAAGAGAGAAGGAGCTCTGGTTACTGCTCCAGCTAGCAGCAGAGTTTGGCATCATCTGTGTGATGCTGGTTTTAGGTGCATGCAGAATGCAAGAGTTATGGGGTCAGGAAGGCTTCCACTCAGATTTCAGAAGGTCTAGGATTCCAGGCAGTGTGTCCCTGAGAGGGCAGTGTGTGAAGCTGTGACTCTGAAGTGGAAGACACAGTGGAGACCCTAGAAGTTTGGAGAAGCTGGGAATGTGGATCATCTGAGAAATACTATAAGGCCATAGCAGAGCCAGCCCAAGAAAGAAGTCATAGGAGCTACAACCACCAGCAGTGCCGTAGAGGCAGGGTGACCCAAGCCCTTTGGAGTTCACAACTTGCCACCGATTTCTGGGGATGCTGGAAGTGGAACTGTGGGATTTAATGTTTGCCCTGCTGAATTTTGGACTTGGTTTGGTCCTGTTCCTTAGTATCCACCTGTTTGTGATTTGGAATGGAAATGTCTGTCTTGAGCTATTGCATGTTGGAAGTGTTTAACTTTCTTTTCATTTGTATAGGGATTTGCAGCTAAGAATTTGCCTTAAATCTCAGACGAGACTTTGGACTTGGACTTTCAGCAATGCTGAAACTGTTAGGACTTTGGCAACTATTGGAGATGGACTAAATGCTGTCATAGGTGGGGCTTTTTCAGAGATGTCTAGATCTAGAGTGTGTTACACTGAAATTGATTCATGGTGCAATGGAAGACTCAAGGGCACTAGGATTAAGGGTGTGAGTGCTACCTGCCCTAAGTAGTCTGGATAAGATAAAAAGGGGCAGAAAGACGATATTCAGGTCCCCTTTTGCTTTTGCTGTCTTCTGCATGTAATGAACTCTTTCTCATCTGTGACACCCCTCTGCCTTGTGCCACTCTGCCTTGGAGTCAACCAACTATAGACTGAAACCTCTACAAACTGTGAGCTAAATAAACCTTTTCTCCTTTAACTTTGGGTGTTAGATATTTTGTCCTAGCAGCGAGAAAAGTGACTAAGACAAGATCAGAGAAGAAATCAATGAAATTGAGACCAAAACAACAACAAAAATTCCAGTATAAAGAATCAATGATTTAAAGAGTTGGTTCTTTGAGAGAATAAACAAAATGGACAAACTCTTAGCCAATGCAACAAAAGAAAAGACCCAAATCAATGCAATTGGAAATGAAAAAGGTGAAATCACAACCTCAAAAAGATTATTAACAACTAGTTCTCAAACCTTCACCACCAAAAAATTGGAGAATTCAGAAGAAATAGATTCCTAGATACATATGAATTACCACAACTGAACTAAGAAGATTTAGAAAACTTGAATAATCCAATAGCAAGCAATGAAATTAAAGCAGTGTCAGGCTGGGGATTTAGCTCCGTGGTTTTGCTGCCTGCTGAGCAAGCGTAAGAACCTGAGTTCGATCCCTGGTACAAAAAAAAAAAAAAAAGAAATTAAACCAGTGTGTTAGTTACTGTTCTCATTGGTGAGATAAAATATCCAACATACACAAGTTAAGGGAGGAAAGGTTTATTTAGCTCACATTTTATAGAGGTTTCAGTCTATAATTGTCTGGCTCCAAGGCAGGGTGTCATGGCAGACAGGCATCGGAGAGGAGAAAGAGTTTGTGGTGGGCAGAAGGTAGCAAAGCAACAAGGGATGACCATAGCTCTTTCTTTCCCTTATATCTTATCCAGGCTACTTAGGGTGAGTAGCACTCATATCCTTGATGCACCATGAATCAATTCCAGTGTAACACACTCTGGATTCAACCACCTCTGAAAAAGCCCCACCTATGACTACATAGGCTTTGGAGGGACATCTAGACACAGGCCATAACAAGCAGTAATAAAAATTCTGCCAACAAAGAAAACCCCAGTTCTGGATGGATTCACTGCTGAATTCAACAAAAACTTAGGGAAAATCTAATTCCAGTACTCCTCATGCTCTTTAATGAAATTGAAAGTACTCCTAAATCATTCCTGCAAGTTATTATTATCCTGATTCTAAAACCAGACAAAGATCCATCCAAAAAGGAGAACTATAGACCAATCTCTTTAATGAATATAAATACAAAAATTCTCAACAAGATTCTGGCAAACAAAATGCAACAAATCATCAAAAAGATCATACATTAGCTGGGGATTTAGCTCAGGGGTTCTGCCACTTGCATCGCAAGTGCAAGGACCTGAGTTCAATCCCTGGTACCACAAAAAATTAAAAAAGAAAAGATCATACATCATCATCAAGTAGGTGTCATCTCAGGAATGCAAGGATGGTCCAACGTATGCAAATCAATAAATGTAATACATCACATAAACAGAAGCAAGGACAAAAATCACATGATCATCTTTATACATGTAGAAAAAGCCTTTGACAAAATCCAACATCATTTTATGAAAAAAATACTGAAGAAAATAGGTGTAGAAGGACCTTATCTCAATCCAATAAAAGCCACTTATAGACAGGTGTAGTGGTGCACATCTGTAATCCCAGCACTTGAGAGCCTGAAGCAGGAGGATCACGGTGAGTTCAAGCTCAGTTTGTGCTACATAGTGAGTTTAAGGGCAGCCTGAACTACATGGCAAGACCCTGTCTCAAAAAAATAAAAAACAACAAAAAAAAGCCACTTATGACAAACCTACTGCCAACATCATATTAAATGGGAAAAACCTAAAAGTTGTCCCTCTAAAATCAGGAACAAGACAAGGATGTCCACTCTTAACATTCCTGTACAACATAGTATTTGAAACATTAGCAAGAGCAACTAAGCAAGAAAAGAAATAAAAGGGATATACATAGGAAAAAAAGTCAAATTATCATTATTGTAGATAGTATGATACTCTAAATAAAGGCCCCCCAAAATCCATGAAAAGACTCTTAGAATTAATAACAAAATTCAGTAAGGTAGCAGGATACAAAATCAACACACAAAAATCAATAGGGTTTCCATGCACTAATAATGAACCCACTGAGAAAGAAATTAGGGGGAAAAATGCCATTCACAATAGCACCAAGAAAAATTAAATACTAAGGAATTAACCTAAGGAAGTGAAGGACCTCTTCTGATATAGGGGAAATAAATGTAATTCCCAACCTACTAGATGTCAGATATGCTGAGCTGGTGTTCCCTAAAATCAAAGAATGAATTCTAAGAAGCAATGGAGGTTAAAAGTAGGAAAAGTGTATGGGGGGGGGGCTCCTGAGACACAGGAGGGGACCTAAAAGTGGGTTGCCAAAGAGCCTACTTCTCAAAGGAAGTTTTATAGAGCAAAATCATGAGGTAGACACAACATGGGTCAAAACTATGATCAACCAATGAGATTACAAGTATAGCCACTTAGGTAATAATTGATCCAATGGGGAAGCAAGTCATGTAGCAAGTGTACATGGAAAGAAAAAAGACCTTCTTTAGGAAGGGATGGATCAGGGGGGTCTTGGTCACCCACCAGGGTGACTGATGTCTATCTAGACTTTACTGGACCGGGTGATACCAATTATCTTCTTCCCTAGGGAGGTATTGTGAGACCTGAGTAACTCCATTTTAAAATTTGGCCCCATCTTAGAGTAAGGTGGCCTGGACATAAATTCTAGTTCCAAGAAAAGCCGCAAGATGTACTTTGGCCACCTGCCTGTGATAATGTTCAGCAGTCCCCTAGCAACTAGCCTAGCAACAGCTAATCAGTACCTGCCTCAATGTCCCAGATGCTCTTCTCATGGCCTGCGACAGCTAATCAGTAGTTACCCCAATACCCCAGTATCCCAGATGTTCTTTTCAATGACTTGAGCAGCTGTTTGCAGTTCAGCGCACAAGGCACAGCCAATCAGGTTTAAACTTTCAAAACTTGCTAAATGCTAGCCAATCGTGCGATTTATGTGTGATTTGAAACCCCGCGCCTTGCTGTAACCTCTATAAAAACCCCTGGTGTTTTAGAGTCGGGACTCTCAATCTTGACCCGCTGCGTCGGTGACAGTTGAGAGTCCCTGCTCGAGCTTGAATAAACAACCCTCGTGTGCTTGCATCGGAAACGGCTTCCTGGTGGTCTTTGGGACTTTGCGATCTGGGCACAACAGTATGTAGGCCTAGTCATTCCGTCTTTATCTTGAGGCCTGTCCTTCAATGGATGAGCCTTCAGCCACAGTTGTAATTTGTTCTCATCTTCTGCACTGACTCCATTGAGGGCCTAGCCTTGTCTGACTGTCTATAATATTTCTACCTAACTTAGCTGTCTATAATACTACAATGAAAACTACAGTACTCTGAAAAAAGGAAATAATCAAAGAGGACATGAGAAAATAGAAAGATATCCCCTGTTCCTGGATAGGCAGAACCAATATAGTCAATATGGTTACACTTCAAAAATTGATATAGAGATTTAATACAATCACAATCAAAATAACAGCAACATCCTTCGTAGAGCTAGAGAAAACAATCCTAAAATTCATATGAAACTAGAAGAGACCCAGAATAGCAAAAGCAATTCTGTGCAACAAAAGCAAAGAAGGATGAATTACAATTCCAAACTTCAAGGTACAGTGACAAAAGTACAGTGATAAAAAGAGTATGATATTCAAAAACAAATAGTTGGATCAGTGGAACAGAATAGAGGGTGTAGATCAAAGAAGCCAAAATCTTTCACTGGAGTAAAGATAGCCTCTTTAACAAATGGTGCTGGACAGTTTGTAATAGCTAAAGCTTGGAAACAGCCCAAGTGCCCATCAACTGGAAACTGGATAAAGAAGATGTGGCTTTTTAAATAAAATGGAATACTACTCAGCCATAAAGAATGAGAAACTAGAGACATTTATAGCTAAATGGATGCATACTGAGGCCATACTCTTAAGTGAAATAAATAGGACACACTTGTAAATACTGAAGAGTTTCTCTAGTGTGAGAAACTGAAAGTGTAAATAAGGATTAAAATGATTAAAATGAATAATTGATAATTTGAAATAGGAAGAAAAGGTCCAAAGGGGTAGGGGAAGTGGGAGGGGAAAGGGAAAGGAAAGAAGGGAAAGGAAAAATTATGAGAAAAGGGAAAAAATGGAAACAAAGTTTTTGTAAATAGGGAAGGGTGGAGGGGGTGAAGGGAGGCCAAGGAATGGGGAAAAAATAAGAACCGAGATACATCATGTACAGGTACAAGCACCCAATGAGAAATGTAAACGTATTGTATACCTAAAATGAATCAATAAAAGAATTTAAGCAAGGGCCGGGGATTTAGCTCAGTGGTTTCACCGCCTGCGCAAGCGCAAGTACCTGAGTTCAATCCCCGGTACCAAAAAAAAAAAGAAAAAAAAGAAAAAAAGAATTTAAGCAAAAAAAAACCAAAGCAAAACAAATGATGCTGGGAAAACTGACTGTGCACATACAGAAGATTGAATCTTGACCTATATCTCTCACCATGTACTAAACTAAAAGGAGAAAAGATCTAAATACTAAAACAGAAATAATCTGCTAGAAGATAAAATAGGTAAAATTCTTGAAGACATAGGCCTAGGCAAAGACTTCTGAAAAGGACTCCAATTGCACAAGACAGAACACCAAGAATCAACAAATGGGATCATATGAAATTAAAAAGCTTCTGCACTGCAAAAGAAACCACCAATAGAGTGAAGAAACAACCTACAGAATGGAAAAATAACGTTGACTAATATTTCTCAGGCAGAGGACTAATACCTAGAATATATAAAGAATTCAAAAAATTACACTCCCCCAAAATAAAGGAGCCAATCAAAAAATGGGCAACCAAGATGAATTGTCACTTAGAAAAAGGACAAATGGCCAATAGATTCATGAAAAATATTCCACATCTCTGGCCATTAGAGAAATGCAAATTAAAAGAACACTGAGATTCCATCTTACTGAAGAAAGAGTGGCTATAATCAAGAAATCAGACAACAACAAAGGCCTGGGGGTGGGGGAGGAAGGAGCCCTTCTGCTTTGTTGGTAGGAATGTAAACTAGTATAACCAGTATGGAAACCAGTATGAAGATCCTTTGAAAAACTAAAACCAGAAATTCCATTTGACCCAGCTATTCCCTCCTAGGTATCTTTCCAAAACAGCTGAAGACACCATATTACAGTGATAAAAGCATACCCGTGTTTATAGCAGCACAATTCCCAATAGTTAAATCTTGGAAGCAGCCTATATGTCCATCAACAGATGAATGAATAAAGAAAATATAGTATTTATACACAACACAATACTACAGCCATAAAGCTATAAAGAAAGATAAACTTGAATCATTTGTAGGAAAATGGATGCATCTTCAGACCATAATGTTAAGTGAAATAAATCAGACACATAATCTTAAATATTGCATGGTTTTTCTTATGCAAGAAACCCAAAATATAAATAAAGAGCAAAATAAAGGATAGATAATAAGAAAGGAAGAGATAGAGGCAAAGTAGGGAAAAAATGCAGGTGGGAGGGAAGGGAGAGGAGGGGATATAAGAAGTATTAAGATGTGTTATTACACATGGTAACTCTTCCTGATGAATGTAATCATTGTGTACTGCAAACATGTACTAATAAAAAAAAAGAATCTAGCCAGATACAAAATAGGTATATCAGTAGATTTCTTATATACCACCAGTAACCAAATAAAAATTTAAATATCCGTCATTCTTATAACAAAAATGTAATACCTAGGAATACATTAATGGAAAACCTTCAGGACTTGGGTAAGTTTTAGAATTTTTTGTATGAAGGACTTAAACTTGAATAAATGAATAGATATGTCCTGTTCTTGCATGGGAAAACAAGATCTTGTAAAAAGATACATTTCCAGAATTAATTCATAGGGCTGGGGATATAGCTCAGTGACACCGCATCTGCCTGCAAGCGCAAAGTCCTGGGTTTGATCCCCAGAACCAAAATAATAATAATAATAATAATTCATAAGTTTAATATCTATCTATCTATCTATCTATCTATCTATCTATCTATCTATCTATCTGTGATACTGGAGATTGAACCTGGAATCTTCTCACTGAGCTACATCCCGTCTTTAAAATTTTTAAATTTTGAAGGAGGGCCTCTTTAAGTCTCTAATTTGCTAGGCTGGACTTGAACTACCTCAACCTCCCAGAGTGCTTGGATTTTAAGCATGCACCACCACACCCAGCTAATGCAATTTTAATACAGAACTAATTTTTTATTCCTTTTGGAAATTGACAAAATAATTCTAACAGTCGTCTATAATACTAGTCAAAAATAGCAAAGAAACTATCATGCCTTTCTGTATTTCTCAAAATATCTATGTAATATGTATTACTTTTACAATAGAAAATAGGTTTTTATAATAGAAAAACTACTTTTAAGGAGAAATGCTCATTAATAATAAAAGACAACTGGGCCGGGGATTTAGCTCAGTGGTTCCACCGCCTACCTTGCAAGCGCAAGGTCCCAAGTTCAATCCCCGGCACCAAAACAAACAAAACAAAACAAAATAATAAAAGACAACTTAGTCCCAATACACATGTGGAGGTGTGAAGCATACAGTGACTGAGGCCTCCAGTGTTTCAGCCCATCCTTTACAGGTTATTGTTACAAGTTCAAGTCTCTCCGGCCAAAGTGACAAAAGAGTGGAAAACTAGTTCTTTGCTTAGAGACAAAACAAACAACAAACCCAATATAGTCAGTTATTCTAAGAATGATGTCAATCAGGGGCTAGGGGAATAGGTCCTGGATTCCATCCCCAGTGCCAGGAAATAAACAAAGAAGAATTGTATTGATAAAAAAAAAAAAGAATTGTGTTGATCAGCTGATTGTACATGGGACCAAAGCAAAAGAGCTACCAGTTTGAAGGATAGTATGCTGGGGAAGTAAAGAAATGGCTGTTTCCTGTTCTTTGAGATGTTTACAGCAACACAACCTTATCTTTTTTTATATATATAATTTTTAAATTTTATTAGTACATGTTGGCAATTTATGCAATTTACAATCATCTTGGGAAGTGGTTACATGTACATATCACAGCTTGTTTCTTTTTTCTTAATCCCTTTCCCCTTCCCTCCTCCTCCCCTCTCCTCCTCCCTGTCCCCTATCCTATTTCTTATACTTGTTAATATTATTTGTCTTAGCTCCTGTTATGGCATATAGTGTTTACATTAATTGGGGTTATTAGGTTCCTGTACATGGTACATGTTTATTCCTAACATTTCCCCTTTCCCTCCACCTCATCCCTTGCCCTTGTTCCCTTCGACCACTTCCCTATTACAAGAGATCTGTCCCTTTGTCCCTTTCTATCCATACTTTATCATTTTCTTTGTTTTACTTTGCCTCACTCAAATGAGGGCTACCATATGGTATTTAAACTTGTGTGTCTGGTTTATTTCATTCAACATTATATTTTCAAGGTGCATCAATTTTCCTACAAATGTCTCAAATGTGTCATTCTTTACAGCCAAGTAGTATTCCACTATATGTAGATACCACATTTTCTTTATCCAGTCATCCATTGATAGGTATACAGTCTGCTTCTGGGATTTAGCTATTATAAATTGTGCTGCCATAAACATTGATATGCATGTATCGCTGTACTATGGTAACCTAAGCTCTCTGGGGCAGATACCTAGCAGGAGGATAGCTGGGTCATGTGAAATTTCTAATTTCAGTTCTTTGAGAAATCTCCATACTGATTTCTATAATGGTTGTACTAATTTGCATTCCCAGCAACAATGAAGGAAGGTTCCTTTTTCACCACAGTCATGCTAGCATTTGTTATTGGTTGATTTCCTAATGTTTGTCATTCTTTGCAGAGGTAGATGGAATCATAGTGTTGTTTTAGTTTGCATTTCTTTAATGGCCCTAGACATGGAACATTTTTTTGTATATTTGTTGCCCATTTTTATTTCTTCTTCTGTGAAATATCTGTTCATTTTCCTTGCCCATTTCTTGACTGGTTTTTCATTTTAGGTTGCTTAATTTTTTTGAGTTCTTTATATATTCTAGATATTAGTCTTCTGTCTGAGGAGTAGCTTGCAAAAATTTTTTCCCATTCTGTAGGTTGTTTCTTTGCTCACTGACTGATTCTTTCACTGTACAGAAGTCTTTTAGTCTGATATAATTCCATTTGTTGATTCTTGCTATTTCTTGTGTGATTGAAGTTCTATTTAGAGAATCCTTTCCTACACCTATATCTTCAAGTGCTTTACCTATTTTATCTTCATGAAGTTTTAATATTTCTATTATAATGTTTAAATCTTTGATCCATTTTGATTTTAATATAGTGAGAGATAAAGGTCCAGTTTCATTCTTCTGCAAACAATTAACAAGTTTTCCCGACACCAGTTGTTGAATAGGCTGTCTTTCCTCCAACATATGCTGTTGGCCCCTTTGTCAAAGATCAAATAGTTGAGGTTTCTGTATCCTCAGCTCTGTTCCACTGAGCCACATGTCTGTTTTTGTTCCAGTACCATGGCATTTTTATCACTATTGCTTTTTAGTATAGCTTGTAGTCAGGTATTTCTATGCCACCTGCTTTGCTTTTATTGCCCAAAATTACTTTTGCTATTCTGGTTTCATATGAATTTTAGGATTGTTTTCTCTAAATCTGTAAAATATGCTGTTGATATTTTGATTGGGATTGCATTGAGTTTTGTGTAACAGTTTTGAAAGTATGACTATTTTGAGAATATTTGTTTTGTCTATCCAGGAGCAGGGGACATCTTTCCATTTTCTGAGGTCCTCTTCAATCTCCCTCTTCAGAGTACTGTAGTTTTCTTTGTAGAAGTCTTTCACTTCCTTCATTAGGTTAATTCCTAGATATTTCATTTTTTCTTGAAGCTACTGTGAATGGTATTGTTTTCATAATTTCCTACTCATCCCAATCATTGTTGATATACACACAAACCCTATCTTGTCATTTGTGTTCATGAAGTCATTTACTTCCAGCCAAACAAATTAGAATGCCCAGGTGTATTTGATGGATTCTAAATGCTAAACCTCCCACGGTGCACGGCCCCTAACCCAAGTCATAAGGGCACTATCTCATAGTGGATCACAATCAGGAACCCTGGGAAACTGCTGCCTATTTCCTCTCATCTACGTTTCTGATTTCACTTATATTTCCCTATAGCCTTATAATGTGCTGGATCATCCCTTCTCCTTCCCCTCCACAATACTGTCCTCTGTTGGATTGTGTATGTTTTGAAGACTTCCTGTTGTCCTAAGGGCTGTGTTAAACTTGCCGTTTCTGGAAGACAGTCTGCATGAAGTACTAGGAAAAATATTTTCATGCTTTGAAAAAGAATATATTCAGAGCTGTTCCTCATCTGAGCTTCAGTGGGACTATACCACCCTCTGTGCTCCCTGGCACAGCGTCTGCCAGTCTCTTCATCCAATTTTGATGGCGTTGCATTGTACCTCTGTCTCCAGCCCTGAGGTGATGAAGGTTGACTCCATCCTTTGTGTGCCTCTGGCTTTCTTCACCTCTCACCCAGTGACCTTCCTGGCTTTTCCTCAGTCCAGTGCCTCCAGGCCACACTCAGACCCCTGTCATCATTTGTGAGCAGAGGTTCCATTCCTTGGAGGCCTCTGCTCTGGGGCCCTCCAGGCAGCTGTCCCACATCTTTACCCTGCTGTACTCACTCCTGAGCCTCAGTCCACCCAGCCCCCCAGGCCTCTCTGTTATTTTCCCTTCTTCTGCTTGGATGCTGTGATCCATTGCGAAGGTCACTCTCTTGCTGACATAGTATCTTCCCAATGCACCCTGCTGATGCTACTACCCCTCAGAGGAATCCAGCTGTCTCCTTGCTGATGCCTATACCCGAGTGCTGAACAGGACCCATGCCTTCCTGCCTGCCCTTCTTGGTAGGTGCCTGCCATGGTCTGGGTAAGGTCATGGTGTTTCCCAAGGGTCCACATGTTGGAGATGTAGTCCTCTGGGTGGCAGTGAGGGGAGGGAGGCTGGCAGGAGGCCCTGAGACCATGGAGGACCTTGCCCTGAAGGACTTGAAGTGATTCTTGTGACAGTGAGGTGTTATAAAACCTGGGCTGGGCTTCACTCAGCTCTCTGGGTCTCCTGGTTTGAGCTGGGACAGCTCACTGCGCATGCTCCTATCAGGATACCTGGATGTGACACCGACCCACACTCACCAGAGGCAGAATCCATAAGGCCACCTGATCTTGTCCTTTCAACTTCCAAAATTGTGAGCTAAATAATCTCTTTTGTTTATAAAGTTAACCTGCCTCTGGTATTTTATTATGATACTAGAAAGCTGACTAATCCAGTGCCCATTCCTCTCCTCTTTCCTCCTCTCATTCGGGAGAAGATCTGGCCTCTTTATTC
The DNA here is from genome assembly GCF_000247695.1 of Heterocephalus glaber. Next base: position 18,576,720 of record NW_004624767.1, on the reverse strand, counting down.
AGAGAGACAGCAGCTGTGTGACAGGAGCTCCCTTAACTCCCCACCTGCTCCAGACCTCCATCCACATCCCTGCTTTCCTCCCCGCTTCCTGTCAGGTTGGAAGACGTGACTCCCTGGGTAAAGGTCTCCTCAACTGGGATATGGGATTAGTCCCTACTGTTACCATAAGAACTTTGTCCTGCTGATTAACCACCCTCACCCCATGTTCCCTTCCAGCCACCAGCCCTTCTCTTCTCCCCTCACATCTCTCACCAACTCCTCAGTTCCCATTTAGTTTTTTCCAGTATTGGGGAAATTAAGAAATATAGAAAAAAGGGCATAAGGTATGTATCTGCAAGAGTAACTAATAATTGCAAACTGTCCATTTAATCTCATCAGAAACACCTTTACAGACACATCTAGAGTAATATTTGATCAAATATTTAGGCACTCATGACCCAATAAAATTAATCTGTGTGTGTGTGTGTGTGTGTGTGTGTGTGTGTGTGTTGGGGATTGAACCCAGGATTTCACACATGCTAGGCAAGTGTTCTACTGTTGAGCTACATCCCCAGAGATTTTTTAAAAAAATGATTCAACAAGGTCTTGATAAATTGCCCAGGTTGGTCTAGAATTTGCAATCCTACTGCCTCTGCCTCCTGAGTAGCTGGGATTGCAGGCATGTACCACCACTCCTGGTTCCCCATTTATATTCAATGTTTATCCTTGAATTTCAGAGATGTCTCTTTTTAATAACATGCAGTTAGATTTTTCAAAAATGTAATCACAACATTTATCTATACCCCACCCCCAATTTAGTATAACATAGTGTAATATAATAATGGATTAAAATGATTACATTTAATGTAATTATGAACTCATTCAGTTTTAAATCTACCACCTTATTTTGTGCTTTCTAATATGTCCTACTTATGTGTTTCTTTTTCTCTCCTTTCTTTTGAATTGATTTTTTTCAAAATTATTTCATTTCCCTTTGCTACTAATTTAGAAATTACCTTGTTTCATATCTACTTTTTCAGTGGTTACATAGTCTCAGAATGAAAACATACTCAGGGGCTGGGGGTGGAGCTCATGATAAAGCATTTGCCTAATGCATAAGACATGGCATTCAAACCCCAGAATCAGAAAAAAAAAAGCCAACATACTTAATGTATCTTATCAATATCTAAACTTAATTGGTACATTTACTCCTACTACCAGATAACATAGAAATCTCAGAATCTCTAACTCCATTAATCCTCTTCCTGATTTATGTGTTATTATTTTATTTTAGTTGTATTCATTTTTTTGGGTGCTGCTGGGGATTGAACCCAGGACCTCTCCATGATAAACACACAGCCTACCACTGAGCTACACTTGTAGCCCCTGTCATGTATTTTAATTTGGTGTTGTTTTTAAAACCCCACCAGGTGAGTGAATTTACATCATTTACCCCCCTGTTTACTGTTTGCCTTTCTTCTTGCTTCCCAGGCCTCCCATCTGTGGTCAATTTTCTTTTCCATAGTTAGGATCTCTGTTTGTAAACTTTCTTAACTTTATTTAATTAGTTACGATTTTTTTTTGCCTAAAAACGTCTATATTTCTTCCTCATTCTTGAAACACATTTTCCTTAGTTATAAAAGTTGAGATGGGCACATTGAGAACACCCTTGTCTCTGCTGGGGATTTAGCTCAGTGGTGCTGCCGCTTGCCTCGCAAGGGCAAGGTCCTGAGTTCAATCCCCAGTACCAAAAAAGAAAACAAAACAAAAATCCCCAAACACCCTTGTCTTGTCTCGGACTTTGACTGTTGCTGTTGAGATGCTGTTACAGTCCTACTGCTGCCTCTCTGAGGCCATAAACCTTCTTCCCTGTAGCTTTTGGCGAAGTTTTCCTTGACTGATTTTACTATGCTGTATCTCAGCAGGAATTTCTTTTTCTTTTTCTTTTCTGCTGCTTGCCCCCCTGGGCTGCCTCCCCAACCCAATTTGTAATCATGAAACGGAAATAGAAATAATAGCAAAAAATTCCATTCAGAAGAAGAAATAATGAAAGATACCAGGGAGCTGGTGGAAGAATGAAAGATGCCTGAGAGCCAGAGATCATTGAGAGGATGAAGTCCTGCTGGGCAGGCTCTGCAAGGTCCCTTTGCTCTTACGGAGACTCTGGTGCTGCTCTTTAGCAACCCCTTGTCTGCTGTTCCCTGTCCTGGATCTCCTTTGAAAGACAGATAATAGGCAGACCATCTATGAACACAGAACTTCAGCCCACAACTTGCTGGAACCAGCCCAGAAAACCTACCTGTTATCTACAATAAAGAGCCCAGGAAGCCAGCTTGCTGTCTAACAGACTGCAGAAAGCCACATTGTCCTCGCCAGCAAAAATCCAAGGAGTTAAATGACAACTTCTGTAAAAAACCAGCCCAATATATCAGGGCCTTATTAGAAACAGAGAGCTTCCCCCAAAAAGAATGCCAAATATGTCCTCCTACCCAGCCACACAGGAGACCCCATTTCTAGCGAGCCTGCCTATAGCTCCCATGCCAATAGGGTCTACATGGAGCCTTGCCTTCTGTCCAATATAAAGGTTTTCCATTCCTCTCTACCAAAATATGAGTAGTGGTGAGTGTCGGCTCCCTGCCATAACAAGTTCTGAAATTATTCTTTTTTTTTTTTTGGTACCGGGGATCAAACTCTGGTCCTTGCGCTTGCAAGGCAGGAGGCGGAACCACTGAGCTAAATCCCCAGCCCCAAGTTCCGAGTAAATAGGCTTTACTTGTCGTCATTGCTTGGTCTTTGTTGGTTTCACGATTTTTGTTCACTGCTTTGGCTGCAGTGGAAATGTCATTCCTGGGGAATGTAGAGTGCTTGCCCCATCACAGGCACCCTTCAGCTTGCACCTGAGAAGGCAGCACCCCACCTGACAGGCCTGCATAGAAGGTCCCAACTGCTGGGTGTCTCCCCACCAGGCCCCTATGACAAAGATGCCATGTCTTCCACTCCCTGGGAGCTATTGACCAAGAAACATTTGGCAGGTGGGTTTCCTGAGGCTCAGCCTCTGTTGCTGAGACCTATGCACAGGTGGTTTACTGGAGACTGATGCCTACGGGAAAGCAAAGGAAGCAAACCTAGGCAAAGGAAGAAGCTGAACTGAGCTGTGGTCACTGCAAAGCCTCAGTGTTTTCTACAGATCTCTCGAGCTGGGACAAAGGGGTTGGGGCTTCACACCCCAAATCCACCACCATCTGCTGTCCGCTGCTCAAGGCAGAGCCATGACCTTGGCAGGGGCAGCTTCTGTTGTCCAAGAGTGCATCCAGAAGAGGAACTTTGCTGAGTGTCAGGGGCACACACTGAAAGCAGCTGGGGGGTGATTGCTTTAGTCCTGGGTTGGGTGTGAAGCAGCCAGGAACCACAGAACTCCAGCGCCTGCTGTATCCAGAAGCCAAGGATCTGTATGTTTGGGTTTGCAGAAAAAAAGAACGACAACCCATTTGTCGAGGGAAAGGGATCAAGCTGAACAGATGGCTCCTACTAAGTCAGGAGTAACAGAAAAGACTTTGAGAAAGAAAAATGGGAATCCCACACAGGATGCAAATAGGCCATAGCCAGTGTTTGGAAATTAAAAAGACATAATTTCCAAAGCTGAAAAGAGGAAGTGAAAAAAAAGATAGTCACTGTTGAGAGCCTTTTGTAAAATTAGATAGAAAAAAACTGACAATATAGGGTAAAATTATATTGGGAATAGAAATCAAGATAAAAGAAGATAAAAGAGATAAGTGTTCTGGCGTCAGGCCCAGAAGGTCCAAGATGTAAATAATAAGATTCCCAGCAGAAGAGAGAACAGAGAAGCTGAAATAACTGAAGAAACACCAAAGCCCTGTCCTCACTCCCTGGGTCCTCCCATGGCCACTGTTGTCTGGGGCCACATCTGAAATATATATTAGAGACAATGACCACCCAAGGAATATACAGCCCTGGCAGCCCATTCCAACCCATGGAAGTTTGGAGACCTGAAGGTCAGTTATATTGGGTTGGTTGATTGATTGGTTGATTGATTGATTGAGTGAGTGAGTGATTGCAGTACTGCGGATGGAACCCAGAGCCTTGCACATGCTAGGCAAGTGCTCCACCCCTGAGCAACATTTTCCAGCCCCATTTTTGTTTTAATATCTGAACAATACAGGGTTTTATAGTCTGATCCCATGATTTCCTTATCAGTTCAATTCCCTCAAAGAAGTAGTAGGCTTCTGGTCTGTTTCTTCCTAGTCTGTTTGCATGTACACATAACCACCCAAAATTCTTTCCTAAATGAAATTCTCAAGGTCGATTTTCTTTCTTTGCCTCCTTCCCCCCCCCCCTTTCTTTCTTTGCCTGCTTATCACATTCTCCTCACCACCTATGGGTCAGTCCATCTGATCATTGTTGCTGAGTTGAGACTTCATGGGCCTTTGCCGCTCTAAGCCATGTGGTACATAGGAACAATTGGATTTTCTTAATGTACAATGTCACACATTTAGGATTTGGGGGGGGGGGTTACTGGGGGTGGAATCCAGGGCCTTTGTACTAAACTACATCCTCAGTCCTTTTAAAAAATCTTTTTTTTTCTTTTTGCCTGAGAATATCTCTTTATTCTATCTTTTCTTTCTATCTTTTCTTCTTTCTGACTAGTAAGAGCCAAGATCCACTATTAATGTTCTGTTTACAATGTCTTTCCCCCGGTCTATTGGCCCAGTATCACCTCATCTAGGGGACAGCTGGATCAAATGTTTGCCACTGTGTAACATGGGTCTGTCTGGCATTGGTTTCTACACTGTCTGACTCCTGAGACAATGTCATATAATTAATTTTTTTTACCTTTTCATGTTTAACAGCAACACCCTACTTCTGATACCAAAACTGTTATTAGGATAATTTTTTTTTTTCGCACTGAGGATTGAACTCAGGACCTTGGGCTTGTGAGGCAGGGATGGTGCCACTGAGCTAAATCCCTGGCTATTAGGATAATTTTAACACATTAGTCTTGTATTCTTTTTCCAGTGCTGGGGATTTAACGCAAGGGCTTTGCCCTGAGCTATATCCCTTTTTATTTTTTGTGACAGGGTCGCACTAAATTGCTATATTATGCAGGCTAGACTCAAACTTGCAATACTCCTGCCTCAGCCTCCCAGAGTGACACACACCCATCTAACATTTTGAACTTTAATGTTACAAAGTTCAACGAGTTCATATACTTTCAGATTCCATACTATAATGAACCACTAGAAATCTACAAATCGTTGAGTTCTGGTCTAGTAACAAAGAGACTATTTGCAATTATTTGAAGAGGTAATCAAAACACTCTTCTAAGTTCACACCTGAGTGAGGCCACATTTTCTTATGAACTTCAACCAAAACAACATTTTACAATAAACCGAATGCAGAAGCCAGACTTAGAGAATCACAAAAATTTAATACTATGCTACTTTCTCACTGATTTTTGTTTAGATGAATCTAGTTGTTTTTCATAAAATATATTATTTATGTTAGCATACAATAGATTCAATCTTTGTTATTTTTCAATCAAATAATCTTTACAATTCTGCTTTTATTTCTAATATGAGAAATATAGAGTTATTTGGGATCCTAAAAATTTTTAAGAATTAAAGGGCTTCTGGGGCCGGGGATTTAGCGCAGTGATTCTGGCACCTGCTTCAAAACCACAAGGTCCTGAGTTCGATCCCCAGCACCAGGAAAAAAAAAAAAAAAAGAGCTTCTCTAAGTGAACTATGAGCAAAACTGGCCATGGCCCTCCTGCTTTGGGCTAGGGAATTTAGCTCAGTGGTTTCGCCACCTGCTGTGCAAGCACAAGGACCTGAGTTCGATCGCTGGTTAAAAAAAAAAAAAAAAAAAAAAGAATTAAAGGGTTCCTGGGACCAGAGTTTAGAAACAAGTGCTTTAAACATTGCCATTCCTTGGAGCTTCTTCCCAACTTTATGGTCAAGATCACACGTGCCAATAACTTCTCTGTACCTACTGCCTCTTCTGTGAGCCACAAAATTCTGTTTGGCAAGTCCAAAGCTAAGAATAAACTTTTGTCTTGTTGTTGGCATCCTGCTACATCTGCTGGGATTAGTTCAGGTTACAAAGTCACCCTTCCTAGGTTCTGCCATGTGGCCTAGAGGCACACAGAGAGCAGTGCGAGAAGGAGAGAGCTCTTCTCTTATTATTTTGGGATAGAAAATGCACCTGGCTTTCTTTTTTTGGTACCAGAGATCGAACCTGGGTCCTTGCGCTTGTGAGGCAGGCAGTGGAACCACTGAACTAAATCCCCGACCTGCATCTGGCTTTCTTGTTTTTCATGGAGTTCAGAAAACAGTTTTGCAGCTGGGCTTGGTGGCATATTCCTATAATCCTAGCTCCTTGGGAGGCAAGTTTGAGGCAAGCTTAAGCAATTTAGCCAGCCCCTGTCTCAAAATGGAAAAGAAAAACTGGGGTTGAGATTGTAGCTAAGTAGTAGAGTTCTTGCTTAGCATGCATGACTCCCTGGGTCCAAACACCAGTACTGCAAATGAAAGCAGTTTCGCAACATTAAATGTGTTGGGCTGTGGATTTAGCTCAGCAGTTCCACCACCTGCCTCACAAGCGCAAGGTCCTGAGTTCAATCCCTAGTACTAAAAAAAAAAAAAAAGGAAACATTAAATGTGTTAAGGTTTGGATCTGAAATGTTCCCCAAGGCTCTTCTGTGGAAGGCTTGGTCCTCAGTGCAGTGGCATTCAGAGATGGGACCTTGGGAGGGGGTCAGATTGTGGGGGCTCCAACCTCTTCAATGGATCAATCCATTGACCAATTCATGGCCACGTAGGAAATTGGGAGGTGGTGGAAACTTCAGGAGATGGGCTCTGTCAGAAGAAGCAGGTCACTGGGTATGCCCTGGGAGGGGACATTTTGTTCCCAGTCTCCACTCCATTTCTTTCCTTCCTGGCTACCATGACATGACCAGCTTTGCTCTGCTACCCACTCCCCAACATTATGTTTGGGACAGAAACAACAGGGCCAAGTGACCATGTACTAAAATCTCTGGAACCATGAGCCAAAATAAGTCTTTCCTCCTTTAAGTTGATTTTTTCAGGCACTGGGTAACATGGAATGATATGAAAAATGCTTTTGTGTTTAAAAAAACAAGCTGGTTCTCAAGCCAGGAACTATGCCCTGGCTCTCTATTCTGTTTGGAATGTCCTTCACCTAGATGTCCTCCTGGCCCGTGCCTCCCTTCCTTCTAATTTTTACTTGAGTCTCACTTCTCCATGAGACCTTTCCTAACCATCATGTGCTTCCCTGATTCCCACTACTCTGCCCTACGTTTTCTTTTCTTTATGTAATAAGACTTCTAACATGTTATATAATTATTTGCTACATCTCTTACTTATTGTCTGTCTCCCCTTTCTAAAGTAAAAGTTCCACAAGGCAGAGATCTTTATTTGGTATTCACAGCTGGTGGAACAGTGCCTGGCACAGAGTAGATGCTCAATGGATATTTGTGGAATGAATCAATGAATAATGAATGCGCAGTTCTGGCCTGGTTTGTCCTTCCAGAAACTCGTGATGAGGCTTGTTCCTCAAAAGAATAGTGTTGAGAGGGGGTGAGATCTCTACAAGGCACTTGGATCACAAGGGATCTGCCCACTTGAAGAGATTGGTATAGGTTCTTCAAGAGTACATAAGTTACAGGAGGAGCAGATTGTTATAAATGAGTTCAGTTTCCTTTTGCCTCTTTCAGCATGTGATCTCTTCCCCATGATGTGCTTATCAGGAGCCTTGCAGTTGCTGGAAGTGTGCTCTTAGACTCCAGAACTGTGAGCTAAATAAGCCTTTTCTCTTTATCTATTTTCAGCCACAGGTACTTTGTTATAGCAACAGAAAATGGACTAAGACAATGAAAAAATGCCAGGTTGATATTAAAGAAGAAACAAATTTTTTAAGTGCTTGAGTGCTTCTTCTATAAGTGGTAGAGTGCTTGCCTAGCAGGTTCAGGTTCCATAGGCAGCACTGCAAAGAGGAGAAGGAAGGGGAGAGGACAAAGGGAGGAGAAGGAGGAGAGAAATAGAAGAGGATGGGGAGAAGGGGAGAAACAAGAAGGAAGGAGGAGGGCCAGGGATTTAGCTCAGTGGTTCTGGCGCCTGCCTCGCAAGCGCAAGGTCCCGAGTTCCATCTCCAGTACCAAAAAAAAAAAAAGAAGGAAGGAGGAGGACGGGAGGATTTGGAGGACTGGGGGGAGTGGGGGGGAGAGGAAGAAAAGAGGAGGAGAAGGAGGGGAAAAGGAGAAGGAAGGGGAAAAGAGGAGGAAGGAAGGAGAAAGGGAGGAAGAGGAGGAGTAAGAAGAAAAGGAGGTGGCAGCATCCCAAATCTGACTCTCATGAAGCACACGGGAATTGGGAAGAGTGATGTCACCCTATGCCTCAGCTCTAATTCGAGCCCTGACCCATGAGTCTTTCTCCACTCCCAGTCCTGTGCTATACCTATGAAATCCGGAGCTTACATAAAATGTAAACGTGGAGCTGGAATTTATTTCAGTGGTTCCGCCGCCTGCCTCGAAAGCGCAAGATCCCAAGTTCAATCCCTGGTACCAAAAAAAAAAGTAAATGTAAATGTAAGACACTGGTAAATGTTATGTTGTTTTAAATGGTTATTTAAAATAGTTAATGTTGTTTAAAATAGTTAAATAAATTATAGTATGGTCACAAGAGAAATTATTAAGCAGCTATGAAAAATGATGCTGAAATTTTTTTTTTTTTTTTGTACCGGGGATCAAACTGAGAACCTTGTTTTGCAAGACAGGTGGCAGCACCACTGAGCTAAATCCCTGGGCCTAGATTTCCTTTTTTATCTTTTTTGCAATGCTGAATATCAAACCCAGGGCCTCTTTCAGGTTAAGCTTGAATTCTATCATGGAGCCACATCCCCAGCCCAAAAATGATGCTTTTGAAGAACCACTAAGCATATGAAGAAATGCTGATGACATGTTAGGTAATAAAAAGCAACATAAAAATTACACGTAGAGTTGGGTGTGTAGCTCAGTGGTAGAGCATTTGCCTTGCATACTCAAGGCCCTGGATTTCATCCCCAGTGCCACATAAAATGCAATTATTCTTTTGTAGCTCATGAATTTTATGTGACTATTCTACCTGCTTAAAAATATAGAAAAGACTGTTATCATGAAATCAACTAATAACAAATGCTGGCAGGGCTGTGGGGAAAGAGGAACACTGCTCCACTGCTGGTGGGAGTGTCGACTCGTACAACCACTGTGGAAATCAGTATAGAGATACTTCAAAGAACTAGGACTGGAAATCCCATTTGACCCAGCTAGTCCCCCTGCTGGGTATCTCCCCCAAAGAATTAAAAGAATCATACCACAGTGATATATGTGCACCCATGTTCATAGCAGCGCAGTTTGTAAAAGCTAAAACTTGGAAGCAGACCAAGTGTGCATCAACTGGAGACTGGATAAAGAAAATGTGTTTTTTAAAAAATAAAATGGAGTACTACTCAGCCATAAAAAATGAGAAATTAGAGACATTTATAGCTAAATGGATGCACATTGAGGCCATACTCTTTGTTTGCTTTTTGTTTTTTTGGTACCGGGGATTGAACTCGAGACCTTGCACTTGCAAGGCAGGTGGTGGAACCACTGAGCTAAATACCTAGCCCTTTGAGGTGATACTCTTAAGTGAAACAAATAGGACACACGTGTAAATATCAAATAGCTTCTCTAGTGTGAGAAACTGAATGTGTAAATAAGGACTAAAAGATATAATAGATAATGTGAAATAGGAAGAAAAGGGGCAAAGGGGAAGGGGAAGTGGGAGGGGTAGGGGAAAGGAAAGATGGGAATGGAATTAATATGAGAAAATGAAAAAATGGAAACAAAGTCTTTGTAAATAGGGAGGGATGGAGGGGTTGAAGGGAGGGCAGGGGAAGAGGGGAAAATAAGAACCAAGAGAGATTGTGTAAAGGTGCAAATTTCTAATGATGAATGTCATTATATTGTATAGCTAAAATGTACCAATAAAATTCATTTTTAAAAAATATAGAAAAGAAGGGGGCTGGGGATATGGCTCAGTGGTCCAGTGCCTTCCTGGCAAGTATGAGGCCCTGAGTTTGATTCACAGTACTCCCTCAAAGTAAACAAAAAAATATAGAAAAGAGCTGGGGATGGTGGCACATGCCTATAATCACAGCACTCAGGAGGCTGAGGCAGGAGGATTGCCGTGAGTTCAAGTCCAGCCTTGAACTACATAGTGAGACCTTGTCTCAACAAATAAACAAACTATATTTATAACAAAATACAGGAAAAAAGAATAAATATGTATAAATATTGTAAAGAAACTGATTAAATCATCATCTTAAAAAATTATCCAGTGTGATTAAACAGCTAGAAAGCCCAAGATAATCAATTTGTATTTATTTTTCAAGACATACCCAGACCCCAGATTTTGGTTTCAAATGCCATTCTTTAGTAAAAGAAAGTAGAGCTCCTTGAAGAACCAATTAACTTCTTGGTTCTAGGGCTGGGACAGAATGTATAAGACAGTCTTACAAGAAGCACCTTGTAGAGCCAGAAATTAAGGAAGTTCTAAAAAACAAAAAGGTACCCACTATAGTTGGAATGTGTCAAAGGGACACAGGAGCCAACTGAAAGAGCTCCTAATGGCCATAGCCATAAGTAAAACAATATTGAAATAGACTCAAAGTATAAAATATTTTAGTATATGTGCTGCTGAACCAAGCACTCAAAGTATAAAATAAGAATCTATGCTGGGTACGAGAGTGGATTCCTGTAATCCCAGTCCTCTGGGAGGTTGAGGCAGAAGGATCATAAATTCAAGCCCTACTTGGGCCATTTAATGACTCAGCCAGATCTTGTCTCTAAATAAATAAATAAATAAAGGACTAGGGTATACCTCAGTGTGAAGGCCCTGGGTTCAATCGAAGTGCCACTAAAGAAATAAATAAATATTCATGAGTCCATACTGATGTTAGTAAATGATTTCATAAGTAAATGAAAGGAGAATAGACTAACCTCCCATGCAGAAGAATTTTAAATAATTTCCATAGATATACCTCAAGGAAAGGACACAACTCACTTTCTTATATCTAGATTGCACTTGGCAATTTCCTTCCAAAGAGTGCAGTGTGGAAAGGGCGAGAAAGAGTAACTTCCCAGTGGACAAGCCTGACAAGCCCTGCCTCAGCCAGATGGTCAAGGTCAACACTAACAGCAGCCACCCCTGTTGCTCGTGTGCACCTCTTGAACAATGTGTAAGCATGTACCTTACCTCTGTGTTGTCATCCCCAAACTCACCACCCAGTCTAATCATGAGAACAAAATCCTCATGGGAACATTCTACCAAATAGCTGACCAGTTGGTATGGACAGGATGTGCCCCCCAAATTCTTGTGTTGGAAACTTAATCCCCAATGCAACAGTGTTGAGAGAGGTGGCCTGTAGGACATGTTTAGGTGACCTCACTAATATATGGGTTAATGCTGTTACAAAAGGGTTTGGTCAGTTCCTCCTTTTTGGTCTTTCCACCTTCTGCCATATGAAGACACAGTGTTCCTTCTCTTCACAGGATGAAGAAACCAGCCGCCATCTTGGAACCAATGACCAAATCTGTTGGTGCCGTGACCCTGGGCTTCCTAGCCTCCAGAACTATGAGAAATACATTTATTTCTATTCTTTATAAATTGCGTAGTTTCAAGTATTCTGTTATAGCTGCACATCAAGGACAAAGTCACCAACCCTTAAAGAGGTCAACAAAAACAAGGAGGGTCTGAGGAACTGAGTTACTTCTGAGGAGCCTACGAAGACATGATGACAAATGAGATGGAGTATCCTGGGTGGGATACTGAATAAGAAAAAGGACAGCAGGTCAAAACTCAGGAAATTGCAATATAAATTATGGATATTAGTTAGTAATAATGTCCTTGGCTCAGTAATTGTGTATCATGTTAATTACAGGGCAAATCAGGTGTGATGTATACAGAGCTTCTCTACTATTTTTGCAGCTTTTCTGTAAATCTGAAACTATTCTAAAGCTAAAAGTTTACTTAATAGTGAAGTTAGATAAAAGAAAAAATGTGTAGAAATACTGGGGGTAGCAAAACCATCTTTTTTTGTAGTTAATATGATTAAGTTGCTAAAAAACCCAAGATAAGAGCTATAAAATAAAATTTTAAAAATTTTCAAAAGGTGAGAGAGACCTAGCTCTCCAGAGCCTGTCTTCTTTCCTTCTTTGTTTATTTCTTTCCTCCTCCTTCTCCTCCTCCCTCTTCTTTTGTGGAACTGGAGATTTAACCCTGGGCCTTGCTTATGCTAGTTAAGCATGTTCTGCCACTGACCCACTCCTAGATACTCCCCACCTTTTAAATGTTTTTTGAGACAGGGTCTTGCTAGGTCACTAAGTTGCTCAGGCTGGGCTTGAACTTGTGATATGCCTGCCTCAGTCTCCCACAGTGCCAGGATTACAGGTATGTACCACAGTGCCCAGTGAGAACTTGTTTTCCAAATACCATTATCCCATAACAGGAAACAGGGATCCTCAGGTCCTGAAATCCCAGGGAAAATATAAGATAATCCTGGAATGTGTTACGGTGCCAGAAAAGTGAGATAGTAAAGAAGGGGTGGGGGACATTAAAAGGTCCCAGGAACCAGACTAAAAGAGCCCCTAATGACCAAAATTGAAACAACCTGAATAACAAAATCATGATCGTATTCAATTAAAACCCATAACATCCAGGAGTTCATTTTGGTATCAACCTTTTCTTGAAAAGGAATAAATGGGAGAGAAGTTACAACTCTTCCTTACAGAAGGACCCTAATTAATGAAGGTGGAAGGAATGAGGGGAATGGAAAATTACCATTAAAATGTCACATCAATCACTGCTATAGATACAATTCATGGATGATGTTAAAATTAATGAGCAAAAGTTGAGTTAGAAACAGGATATTTGCAGTCTCAAGGTATCTTCTCTAAGACATTTGGTAATTAAAAAGAGACAAAAAGTCACTTAACAGAGGAGACTCCTAGCAGACACCATCTTAACCAAGTGCTCAAGATTAATCTGTGTAAAATTAACCCACACTGAGTACCCCCTGTACAGCTCATTAAGAAGACATATTGTGTCTGTGATACCTTTTCCAATGACGATAACCTTGACCCAAACTGAGAACAGTCTATGAAACAACTGACCACTGTTCTTCAAAAGTATCAAAAATGAAAGGTCACGGAAAGACCATGTAATGTCACAGACTGGAGGAGCCCAGAGAGAAATGTCCACTGGATACACTTTGGGGTGCAGGACTGGAGTCTGAAGGAGGTCGGGTGTCCATGGGAAAACCAGGGACTGCTAAAGTCAGGAGTTAATAGCATGGTGCCAAATGCTAATTTTGACAATTGTTTGGTTGTTACATAAAATGTTAACATAAGGGGGAAACTGGGTTAACATAAGGGGAAACAGGAACTCTCTGTACTATTTTTACAAGTTGTCTGTAAGTCAAAATTAGCTCAAAACAGAAAGTGAAAGAATACCAAAAAGAATGGCCATTTTCAAAGTAATAATAAGAAACCTCAATAGATGTCCTATATACACACATCAGCCCATTAGAGCAGATGACAGATGAGCCAGGACCAGTGGCCTGTATTGTAGTCCCAGCTACTTGAAAGGTTGAGGCTTGGACTCACGAGTTTGAGGCCAGCCTGGGCAACATAGTGAGGCCCAATCTCAGGAAAAAAAAAAAAAAAAGACAAATAAAAATACTAATTAACAGCCATCTAGAAAGCATGTAGAACCAAGGGATAAATTTTACAAGAAACTGCAGGCCAGCTATGAAGAAAACTATAAAATGCTGTTGATGCTTTGAAAAAGATTTGAATAAATGAAAAGTGGTATTGTGTCCTTGAATAGAAAGACTTCACTGTGTAAGAGTCTTGATCCTTTCTAAATGAACCTAATATTTCAATATTATTTGATCAAAATCCAATGGGGCTTTTTGTGAAGGAAACTTAAAACAATGATTCTGAAATTCATTTGAAAGAGTACACATAGGAGACAGGCCAGGGAGATTCTAAGAAGAGGCACAATTTTAATGTTAAAATATGTCATCATATAAAGCCACAAAAATAAAAACTACAATGGTGTTAGGGTAAACAGATAGGTAAATACAATGAGATAGAGATAGGTCAAATTGTCCACGGAATTTTAGAGATATTTTAGTGATAAAAGGTGGCTTTTCAAATCAGTAGGGGAAAAAGAGATCATTCAGTATATGGTGATCCTAACTAAATGGCCAATTGGAAAAAAATAAAATTAGATGCCTACTTCTTATTCCAAAATACACCAGGCTTGTAAGATGTAAGTATCAAAATGCAAACAGTGAAAATACTACAAGTGATACCTATATAAATATTTCTCTAAACATAGGGGTATGGAAGGTCTTTCTAAGCGTGGAAGAAAACTCAAAAGACAAAGGCAGACAATTTGACTGTATAAAAATTAAAAGTATTATAAAGTTAAATACACATTAAGTATCACTTATCCACCACAGTTGGGACCAGACTGATTTTCAATATTGATTTTTTAAAATTTTAGAATATTTGAAATATACATGATAAAGTATCTTGGGGGTGGGACCCAAGTCTGAACACAAAATCTAATGATGTTTCATGTCCACCTCACACACATACCCTGAAGGTAATTTTATCCAATATTTTTAGTGCACTTGCATTTTAAGTGTGACTTCTCAGGTGAGATCAGAGGTGAAATTTTCCAGTTGTCACATTGGCCCTGAAAAAGTTTCAGAGTTTGAGACACTTCAGACTTTGAACTTTCAGATTATGCTCAACCTATATATGTTGGGAGATGTTTTGCAATCTATGTGATGAACAAAGGTCTTATTCCTGCAAGTTCCAGAGAGATTGTTTGAATATTTGAGATACTCATTAGAAAAATCGACAAAGGGTATTATATGAGTTTGCTAGGATCACAGATTTGGCATGTGCCATTGCCTGTTCCCTGGACTCCTCAGTTCCCGCCTTCCTCATGGGTGGGAGCAGCCTACCGGGCCAACAAAGGGTTAGTGGGTTAGAATCATCGCTGCTCCTTTGTGCCCACCAGTTTGCTCTCCGAGTTGGCTGAACCCCTAATGAGAGCCAGGCGAGGGTGACAGTGCCACTCTGCCCGGGTTTTCCTTTCCAGATCTGGCAAACCTAGTGGGGGCCAGGGAGGGACAGTCATCAAAGCGTCCCTCAGTAGCCTTGCCTTGGTTAAGAGATCCAGGAAGCATTAGCATCCTTGACCCTGCACAAGTGACAGACTTTGAGCAGCGGCTTGTGACGGATGCAGTGGGCAGAGTCCCAAGTGCACATTGCCCCCGAGTCTGCAGAGGACAGAGGCTGTGGCTCCTGGTTAGCTGCTTAGCCTCTCTGAGCCTCAGTTTCCTTAGTACAAAATGGAGATTGGAAGAAATCACTTGCTGTGGGTACTTGGGTCTCTGCAGCAGACACAGATCTGTAGACAAAGGAAGGACAGGTCCTCCCAATGGAAGTCATGGAAGGCCAGGAAGACTTGGAGGGTTCCTTCCCTGAGAAGCTCACAGGTTAGTGGGGATCCCACAAAACACACCTGAGTGTCACCATGCTGAGAAGTGCTACAGGAGAGGTAGAGCACAGGCATGAGGGCTGGGGGAAGCCCCACACTAGTTCTAAGCTGGGTGAAGAGCCAGGGCAAAGCATTGGAGACACAGGGAGGAGAACTGGAAGGCACAGGGGCATGAGGGTGATAGGTGGTCAGCAGCAGGAAAGCTGGGCCTGGGTTTACCAGGAGGAGAAGGAGGAGGAGGAGGAGGAGCGAATGCAGTTGCACAGGCAAGTCAGTAAAGAGGCCATAAAGTCCATGTCAGAGAGCTGGAACTTAAGTTTGCAGACAATCTGTCGATATGAGCGGAGCATTTATTTCCGTGTAGCAGTGCCAGGCTTGTAAGCAGACTTGCCCAGATGTGAATGAGGCCTCTCCTCCAGGCACTGGCTGGGAAGCTGCAGCCCCAGACACTAATGCTGGGCCAGTGTATTTGCTACCCGGTTATCTCACTCAATCTCCATCACAGCCAAGTGAAGTGCCTACCCTTAGCCCACTGGCATGAATTAAAACAAAAAGAACAACAACAAAATCAAGGTCCCCTTGGATTCAATAACTTGCCCAAGGTCACCACAATGGACAGTAAGTTTCCAAGCATGTCTAGAGACCTCTGAGACCATGGTCTTTCCTTTCCGGGCATACAGTTGCTGTCTCTCTAGCCAAGTCTGTGACTTCACTCTGCCACCTCCCATTCCTAGTTAGACAACAGATGTTCTTTGTTCATTGTGGAGAGATTGGTTCCCCCCGCCAGGATTCCTGCCGGCAGGGCAGGATGCTGCTGCCCCCTCGTGGCCACATGGCAGGCGAGTGACACCTTGGCCTTTTTCCCCAGAACAGTGGCCTTTGGGAAACAGAAGTAAGGGGGACTTCGCTGCCACTCCTTGTTTGTTGAGGAGCCTCAACCCACCTGCCACCCCCTGTAGAACAGACATTATTTGAGACCTTCCTGATGGGCCAATAGGAGGATTTAATGAGCAAGCTGGGGTTCCATGATATATTCTGCAGTCTCTGGCTCAGCCATCACAGGGAGGAGAATTGTGACTTGTCCCTCCCTTGTGTGGGGAAACAGTCTTGGTGAAAAGTTCTCTGCCATTTGCTGACTGTGAGACCAGTGTTCCACATCAAAGTTACCCATGCCCTGTCTGCTTTTCCCAAAGCCTTGGCCAGCACTGTGGCCTCCGGTCAGAGTGCCTGGGGTGTTAGAGGATTACCAACCAGCAGGGAAAGGCATGTGACTTGGCCAGCAGTGGGAGAGGGAGCTGGAAGGAGGGGAGTCCTCAGTGCCTGGAACCCCTAAGCAGTGGGCTCTTAGCTTCCCCGAGCTCTGAGAGCTGTAAGCCAGCTCAGCATCCTCCTGGTTGGCTTTGGTGAAGACTGCATGTCCTTGCTGCCCAAATCCCCCAGCAAGAATGTCTTTAGGCTCATTCTAGTGCCAGCTATTCTGCAGGTCCTAGAAGCCAGAAAAGCTGCTCCTCACTCCCACCAGAGTCTGGGGCTACTGCTGCTTCTAAGGCACGAGCAGATGGAAGGAGGGGACTTGGTGGGACCAGCAGAGACCCAGGACTCATCTGGTGTTCTCTTGGCCAAAGCTTGAGGCCTGCATCCTCCTCCTCCACCACCTCCAAGTGAGGTATCCTGTCCTGGGCACCTGGGCACTCTTCTCATCCCAGCTGCTGGGGATGTCTATGTCAGGATCCCAGTGGGGTGGGATTGTCTCCAAGAAGAAACTATATAATATTCCACCGGATTGGAGCCTTCATGTCCCCTTCTCTGTCTACACCCAACCAACAAGCTGCTCCTGGCCCCAGACCTGGGAGTCACCAGTCTGTGTACATCTACTTCCTCCCCACCCCCCACCCCCGGAGCACCCAGCCCTTCCCCAGCTTGCTGGCCACCGAGAATGAGCATTTTAGGACCATCAGGCTGGACACACCAGGGGACAGTGTGAGGCAGGAGGGCCCAGAGTAGGGTAGGAGCTGGGAGAGGCTGATGGTGGCTCAAGGGGGCAGGGGAGGTGTAGGGTGCTGGAAGCTGCAGGTTCTAGAAGCGAGATGCCACAGGGGCAGGAAGGGAAGACAAGAGGTTGTGAGTGTAGACAGTGATATGACATTGACTGAGAAAAGAATGAAAGGGTTGGCTAGGCATTTGGGGTTTTTGTTTTTATTTTTTTAAGAAAGGAGACTCCTATAGGTGCAGAAGCTGAGGAGGGGAGCTACAGAGGGGGCCCTGGAAGGCTTCTTATAGTGTGAAGACCTGGTGATCGTGAAGGAGCTTAGCCTGGGCCTAAATCCCAGCCTGGCCATTGTCTAGTTTCTGACCTTGGATGGGTGACACTCCCATTCTGAGCCGTCTGTCTCTCTCAAGGGATGATCTGGACAAATCAGAGGTGTTAGGATGGGACTTTTTGCCTCAATTTTCCTAGAAGTTTTGAAAGCTTCAAACAAAGCACAGGTACCCTCCTGCCCAGGGCCAAAACTTTACCAAGCCCCTCCCAAAGCCTGCCCAGCCCTACAGTCCCCAAGCCCCTCCCAGGCTTGGACCTCGACCAATTTCCTGCCCAGTGAACACATAACTACATGGGTGCCTCCTCCAGAACCACCCCCAGAATCCCCAAAGCTCCATAAATCACCTTCCAAGTCTTATGAGCTATATTTATCCAACCAGAACGATGGACTGCTCCTTATCCATGGCTTGTTGACTGATATATATCTTTTTTTTTCTTTTTTTTTGCTGTTATCACCCATAATTTTATTACCTAGGTTTGAAATACATTAATGTTTTGCCATACCATCCAGAAATATAAATACTGAAAGTTATGTGGTAGACATCTGATGTTTCCCCATGACATAGCATAGAAGAGATTTCCTAAGGCCATTTTACATAATCATTTTGTCATATCTACAAAGACACTAATAATTCTTAGCATTGCCAGAGTTATTTTCTAAGCAGGATACAGTCAGTCAGAATACCTCTTTTGTCCCCTTTTGTCTAGAAAAATCTCATTAAAAATGGCATTGATGTATTGAAGTGTGATTTATAAGTCATGTGTGTATGGGTTTTTTCCCCCCAGTACTGGGGACTGAACCCAGGGCCTTCACATTGATCTATATCCCCAGACCTTTTTTATTTCTTATTTTTGAAACAAGGTCTCGCTAAGTCACTAAGTCACCATGCTGGGATTGAATTTGTGGTTCTCCTGACTCAGCCTCCCAGAGTGCTGGGATTATAGGCCTGTGTTATCACACATGACTATGATTTATAGCTTTTAAGTTGTAGGCCCAGAAGTGTGGCCTGCTTTGTTCTCTGGTCAGGGATCCCAGATGTGCTCAAGGCCCAGGGTGACTAATTATTCCTTTTTGATGGTGACACCTCCAGTTTTAGCCCCTGAAGTCCAATGTCCTGGGAACCCCTCAGTTTTAGTTAGCCCACTGCCCACCCCTTCATCTCAAGCCTAACAAGAATGACTTCAAGGGACTGAGTGTCCCTTGGAGCTCTGAAGAGGGTAGGGAGATAGGACATTCATCTGGTGTTGTTTGGCCTGAGAACTTGAAGGCCAAGTCCTGTAGCTGCCTGCCAGTCTGTGGAGCTGAACAGGTGGCCTTGTGGGGTTCGCTGCCTGATGATCAGGCACACACGTGTGTTCATGGGGAGCAGATACTGAGAACTGTCCTCGGTGCTCAGAGAGCTCGTGACAGAAGGAATCCACACTTAACATCTTCCAAACCTACAGTGTCCTAGGGCGCCAGTCTCCCCAGGCCTTTCCTGTCCCCTCTGTCCTTTCCTGCAACAGTTGTAGCCTAGGGAGCTGGGAGAGGGGGGTGTGGAAAAAAAGGAGAGGCCCAGCTGCACCCTGTCACTGCAGCTTCCCTGCCCCGAGCCCAGGCCCACTGATGAGGGGAGAAACTGAATTTTTGAGTACATTTGAGAATTTTGATCAGTAGACTGAAACTGGAACTGCAGCTCCTGAGCTGAGTCTGTCCTTCGGGCCAGAAGTGACCCAAGGACATTGTGGCACCTGACCTTAAATACTGAAGATTCCCATGTCCCGTGCCCAGCCCAGCTCCCTGAGCTATAGCCCTGCCCATGCTACTCCTCCAGCCTGTCTAATAGAACCTCCACTGAAGTTCAAGGTGCGACCCCACATCCCAAGTCACAGTGAGCTGAAGACCATTCTTTCGCTATCTCTCCTTTTCCCTCCACAGGCACCTGTCACCTCAGCAGCTGGCAGCCCAGCCACCCCATTGCTCCGCCAGAACTGTTTGATGTCCTCCTCCTCCTGGCCTTGACCTTGCTCTCCTGTCCTCTCTATCCTCATAGAGACCCAGATTCCAATCACTTCTCACCATCTCTGTTGTTGGCATCTGGTCATCATCTTTCCTTTTTTTATACTACTGAGGATTGAACCCTGGGCCTTCGCAATGAGCTACATCTCTCTCTCCCCCTCCCCAACCCTTTTAAATTTTTTGAGACAGGGTCTTTCTAAGTCACTAAATTGCCCAGGTTGGCATTTTTCACGTCTCAGCCTCCCAGAGTGCATTAACATTGTTGGCTAACAACAATAAGAACTTGGATCATTGCAGTGCTCTTCACAGGCCTCCCTGGTTCCTCGCCTGCCCCTTCTATTTCCCACATAAGAGCAGAGAGAATCTATAAAACAAAAATTAAATCATTCTCCCTCTGCACATGGCTGTCCCGTGGAGTGCTGGCTCTGCTGCTCTTGGCCTTGGCTTTCTTTGCTTCAGCTGTGCCAGCCCCTGTCTTTGCCTCTAGGCCTTTGCACTGGCCCTTCCCCCTGGCTGAAAGACTTGCTCTCTCCCCTTCCATCAGGCCCTGGAATAAACATGGCCTACTTGCCCTTGAACTTCTCACCCTGCTTTATATTTTTCTAGAACAGATATTGCCTTCTGCCCCTCTGGAGCAGGGGGTGGGCAGAAGTTTCTGTAAAGGACCAAACTGTATATGTTTTAGGCTCCACAGGCTGTACAGTGTCTTGCAGCTACTCAACATTGTCATCCTAGTGTGAAAATAGGGACGGTAACATGGGCAAGCCCCTTTCTGACTTCAGCTTCCTTCTCTGTAAAATGGGATGGGGCCAATTCTGCACCAATTTGGTGGCTTAGGACAATTTCTCTCACAGTGCTGGAGGCCTATGATCCAACATCAAGGGGTTTCCAGGGCAGCACTTCTCTGAAGGCTCTTTTGCAATAAGGCCCTTCCTGCTTTTTGCAGCTTGTGGTGACTGCAAGTGTCCCTGGATTAAGACTGCATTACTCTAATCTCTGCTTTGTCTTCAGTGACCTTCTCCCCTTCTCTCGCTACCTCTTCTGTCTGTTCCAAATCTCTCTCTGCCCTTTTTTTGGTTGTTGTATTTTTTCGAGATGGAGGTCTCACTCTGTTAGCCAGACTAGCTCTGACCTCCTGGACTCAAGCAATCCTCCTGCTTTAGCCACTCAAGCCTGGAACTAAAGATGTGTTCACCACATCTGGCTTGCCTTCCGTCCATAAGGACATTTTTGGATTTGGGGCCCAACTGGATAATTCAGGTTTATCTCTTCATCTCAAAGCCTTTACCTTAATTCTACTTGTAAAGACTCTTCTTCCAAATCAGGTCCCAGGGATTAGGATGTGTTTGGGGGCCACCGTTCAACCCACTACAGGAATCTTGAAGGCATTCAAAAAGGACAACGACATCGGACTGTCCACTCCCTTGGCTGGCGTGAAAAATGAAACCGTTGAGTGGTGCAAACACTCCTGGGGCCTGTCCAGGGCTGCCACAACTGGCTACAGAATCACAAGGGACTGGGGAGGGAGGGAGAAGCAGGGGGTGACTGCTGAGTGGAGCCTGGTTCATCCCTTCTCCCATGTGTTCTTGGGTCCATGTCAATCACAATTGAAGTGAATTCAGAGCTCTAAGGTGTGGGCGTTTCTGCACGGCTTCTCTGAGGTCAGCATCAGCACTGAGAGAGAAATTTCACACACCCATGTGTGATGGTGCACACTTGTAATCCCAGCACTCCGGGAGGCTGAAGCAGGAGGATCAAAAGTTCAAGCTCAGTTTGGTCTGAATAGTTTAGTAACTTAGGAAGACCTTGTCTCAAAATAAGAAATAAAAAAGATCTGGGATGTAGCTCAGTGTGAAGGTCCTGAGTTCAATCCCCAGTACCAAAAAAATTTTTAAGAAATTGAGCAGATGTCATTATTCCTGTATTATGAATAAAGAAACAGGCTCAGAGAGGTGAAAGTCTAGCCTGCACCCTTCTGGCCCAGGCATCTCCTTAGAAATTACGCCCTGCTTGGGCTGAGATTTAGCTCAGTGGTTCTGGCGCCTGCCTCGAAAGTGCAAGGTCCTGAGTTCTCTGGTGCAGGCCACTGGGAGACAGTGCCTGGTGTGGGGTCCGAGGGTTGGCCGGTCCGTGGGCTTTCCCACCCGAGCCTCCCCAGCTGCTCTCCGAGAGTGCCAGGGCTCAGCCCAGGGCACACCTCTGGCCACCCAGGCGGGCCTGCCAGGTGGGCGGGGCTCTCATACCCAAAATAACTCTCCCGAATCAGCAGATTCCCGCTTGGGAAGGAACCCAAACAGACGCTTTCCACCAAGTGTCATGGGCCCTACGTGGATCCCAGTTGAGCCCCTGTCCCCGGAAGCGATTAGATCAGACAGGTGCTGGGCTCTGATTACTTCCCTTCCCTGGAACTTGCATCTGAGGAACAAATTGAGAGTGAGCACTTCCAAACGCCAGGCCTAAGAAAAGTTCCTAACAGAGCTGTAACAGGCGACCTTCTGGGGAAGAGGAAGCTTAGCACATTCTCTGGTTGCTTATTACATTACTGAATGGTCTAAAAATTACTGTCCTTGTGATGTCAGAATTCTGAAGAATGAAATAGTTGTGAGTTCTAGTGCATTCTTCGCAAATGACTTTTCTAGAAGTTCTGATGGGAGTCTGGGATCTTGCATTGATGTTCCTTAGGACCCAGGGCCTGATCCCTTCCCACTTGGGGCTCTCTGGTGGCCCCTTCTTGAGACATTTAGAAAAAAATTTATATTCCCAGTACGTTTTCCTTTTAATCATAAACATAACTAACTCTAAGGTCTTTGCCTTCTCCATTTCCTTTCTCCAAGTTAGAACCCAGACTGGAACTTTGGATGAGCAGACTACAATTACAGTAGGCCACCCTGAGCCCACTCCCCACAGCCAGTGCCCTTAGCAAGTCCCATCAGCTCTTCCAGAGAAGTGGGGCTCCAGCCCCTCTCGCCATCTATGCCACTGGAGCCCCAAGAAGACACCCTCTTCTGTGTCTCCCATCCCATCCCTATCCAGCAGCTAGAATTCTCCCTTTTTAAACAGAAGTCAAATCTTTCATTGTATTCATTTATTGAGGACTTACTATGTGCCAGTTCCTGGCCCAGGCACAAGAAACATAACAGGGAACAAAATAAACAGAAATAGCTGGGTATGGTGGCACACACCTATAATCTCAGCACTCGGGAGGCAGAAGCAGGAGGATTGCTGAGAGTTTGAGGCTAGCCTGGGCTACATAGTGAGTTCAGAGCTAGCCTGAGCTATACAGTGAGATCCTGCCTCAAAAAACCAACCAAGCAACCAACCAACAAACAAGAAAAAACACCAAAACCCAGAAACCTCTGGTCTCCTGGAGCTTCCATTCTAGTGGAAGGAGAAAGATAAATAAACATGCAGTGTGTCCACAGTGATACATGCAAAAGGAAAGGAAAGCAGAGACAGGGAGCAAGGAGCAGAGAAGTGTGAGCAAGGTTGGGTGGTGGAAGAGAGTGGTTTACAATTTTCAGAGGGGATGGAGGAAGACTTGGCTGAGAAGCTGAAGTGGTAAGGGAGTGAGCCAAGTGGATAAATGGGGTAAAAGAATTCCAGCAGAGAGAACAGCAAGTGCAAAGGTCCTGAGGCAGAGTAGGCCTAGTGTGGCTGAAGACCAGTATGGAGGCCATTGTGGCCGGAGCAGGTGAGGTTCTTCAGTCCCTGCAATGGCTCCTCAGGCTTCCCATAAATTGCTCTTGGGATCCTATCTCTGCCGACATGTGCTGGCCCCAGGAGGCTTCTCCTCTCCCATGGCCTGACGCCTTCCACCCCACCTCCAGCTTCTGCAACCTCATCTTTTTTGGTCCCCTACAAGTCCTGCAGCCAGGCTCCTGCCCTGGGGCCTTAACCCTGGTTTTTCTCAGCTTGATTGCTCTTCCCAAGCAGAGCCACTCTTCTGTCCTCAAATGTCCTAAGTCAGAATCTCCCATCAACAGTGCAGCCCAACACCCTTGGTTTTCCTGGCATTCCTCACAGTCTGTTAATGGAACTTTTGCTTTTTTTTTGGTACCGGAGATCGAACTCGGGACCTTGCGCTTGAGGCAGGCAGCAGAACCACTGAGCTAAATCTCTGGACCTGCTTTCTGTTTTAATTTCTCTTGTGTTTGTGTCCCTCCCTAGCATACAAACCTCATGAGGGTGGGGTGCACTGTTGCAAGTGGATGAAGAATGCACGAATCAGTGTACCAAGTGTTGGACATGTGCATGGGTGTACCGGGTGCTGAATGTGTGTGAGTCCCATCTGCACCTGCCCGCTTGGCAAGGCCATTGTCATTACACAGGGGAATTAAGAATGCTGGGGAGCTTACATGTAGGCCTAGAAAGCAGCAGAACCGGGCTTTGAACTTGGGCCCACTGGTTCCATAGTCCCCTTGCTGCCCCTTCCCAGCTCTGGTGGGTGACTTTTCCCTTCCCAGGCTCCCTTCCCCCAGGGCCTCTGTGGCTGGGGTCAGTGGACAGAGAGGGTAAGAAGCTGGAGCTCGGTATTGGAACTCTGGAACTCTCTTGGTGGGGTCTGCAGTTCAGACAGGTGCTTGCTTCCCTGGCCAGCAGCGGAGAAGCACTGTTAAGGCAGTGAGCCTACTGATCAGTCTTCGTGTGTCACAGGAAGGTAGAGGGCAGACATTTGGGTCAGAGATCAGATCTCAAGCTCGCCCCGGCTTCCAGCCAGTCCAGCTTCATTCACTCGGTCTCTGCCCGGAAGCTATGGCCCTCTCAACTACCTTCCCCAACCCCCAACTGAGGACAGGTGGCAGGGATGCCTCAGGGGGCCCTGCCATTCTCAGGAAAGCCCAGAGACCTGGCTGGGGCCCTGACTTCTAGCCTGAAACTGACTTCCCCTGTGTCCGCGCACAATCCTGCCCCGTGCCTCAGTTTCCCCCCTGGTAAAAGGCCACGTCCTCGCAGGTGGCTCTACAGGTGACACACCTGCTTCAGGGATTACCAGGCAGCCGGGCCTCGAGGGTGGAAATCCACCCCGAGCCCGCGCCCAGCCTCCCGGGCTGGCACCTCCAGGCGGGCGACCCCAGGCGGGCGGGCGACCCCAGGCGGGCGGGCAGGGGGGCGCCGAGGAGGGCGGCGGGCCG